>OVAO01000851.1:3365-13727 GCA_900406285.1 Biscutella auriculata | reverse complement strand
ATCCATCTCGACTTACTTCACAACAATAAAGAAACTTTGGGATGAATTTCGTTCTTTCAAGAAAGTTTCCAAATGTGCTAAGTGTGGTTCTTTGTCAAATTGCACAGACCAAGAAGATGAAGATTGCCTGATCCAACTCCTCATGGGACTTAACGACTCTTATTCAGTCACTCGTGGCCAATTACTCATGATGAAACCTATACCAACAGTTGCCTTAACCTTCTCTTTTCTACTTCAAGAAGAGTCTCAACGAGAGGTGATGAATTTTACTTCGATAACCAGTGAGGCTGCATCTTTATATGCTGGGAACAATGCTAAAAATCGAGACAAGAAATCACTCATTTGCGCTCACTGTAAGAAAACAGGACACACGATAGACAAGTGCTTCAGACTCCATGGTTTTCCACCTGATTTTAAGTTCACAAAGACCAAAAGAATCGCTGCGACTGTGCAATCTGCTTCACCAGATCCTCTGCCTAATCTGACACCTGATCAATGCCAACATCTTCTTACTCTCCTTCAGAGCAAATCACCTTCAAACTAACGAGAGGATCACTCTGCTTCTGCTTTCACTGCGATGAATCTCGCTGGTAAACTCTCTAACTCCACTGTTGCAAGGTGGGTCATAGACAGTGGAGCTAGTACTCATATGTGTCACAATCTATCTCTTTTTTCATCACTTAAGTGTCTTTCACATCCTTTTAACATCATTCTACCTACATGATCTCATTATAGTGTATACTTAGAAGGTTCTGTAACAGTTTCTCCCACATTAACTCTGTGCAATGTCCTATATGTCCGCTTCTTCAAGTTTAACTTGATCTCTTTCCATCAACTCACTCGACAGTTCAATTGTGAAATTTTGTTTNTTAGAAGGTTCTGTAACAGTTTCTCCCACATTAACTCTGTGCAATGTCCTATATGTCCCCTTCTTCAAGTTTAACTTGATCTCTTTCCATCAACTCACTCGACAGTTCAATTGTGAAATTTTGTTCTCTCACAAATCTTGTCATGTGCAGGGCCTTTTGAAGAACATGCCTCTGGTTCTTGGTGAATCCAACAATGGAATCTACTTGATGCAAGCTGCACCTAATGCAGAAATTTCATCTTCTTTCTCGCCTATTGTAGCTAGCACTGTAACTTCTGTGTCTGAAACTATGTTGTGGCATCTTAGGTTTGGTCATTTACCATATTACAAGCTGAAAATGATGTCATTACTGCCCTCTTCTGATGTTAAACATAAAGAACACTTAATCTCTTGTGACATTTGTGCAAAATCTCATCATACTCGTTTACCCTTTGGATCTAGTTCTATCACAACGAAAGATATATTTGAGTTGATACACATTGATACATGGGGCCCTTACAAAGTCAGCACTAGAGAAGGATATAAATATTTTCTTACTGTTTTTGACGATTTTAGCAGAACAACATGGACTCATCTCTTATCATCTAAGTCTAACGCTTTCTCTTTTATAGAAGTTTTTGTTCACCTTGTCAGCACACAGTTTGGTCGAGTGATCAAAATCATCCGATCAGATAATGCGTTGGAACAAGGCTCAAGCTTTGCAACTAAGAAATTTCTCGCCAGTAAAGGCATTATCCACCAAACTTCTTGCACTGCAACTCCCCAACAAAATGGCATTGTTGAGCGAAAACACAGACATTAGTTGGAGACGTCAAGAGCTTTATTGTTCCAGTCAGGGCTTCCCTTGTCTTATTGGGGAGATTGTGTCCTCACTGCAACTCACATCATCAACAGAATACCATCTTCTCTCCTCAAGCACAAGACCTCTTTCGAGATTCTGTATGGACACACGCCGGATTACTCCTCTTTTTGACCTTTTGAATGTTTGTCTTATGCTTCCACTCTACAAGCAGGAAGAGATAAGCTTCAACCAAGAGCCACAAAATGCATATTCCTTGGTTATCCCTTTGGCAAGAAAGGATTCAAACTCTTAGACATGGAAACAAACAAGATCTTCGTTTCCAGAGATGTAAAGTTTCATGAGACAACTTTTCCCTACCATTCTTCTCATTCTTCGACCATCTTTCCTCAAACCGATTATCCCTCTGATGATGTCACTGTTTCTTCTACCCCTGAACCACCCTCTCTTCCATCTGACTCTGCAATTCCTATCCCAGATGAGCCTGCTAATCCTCCTGCAGTTGAATCAACGTTCATTCCTCCATCATCTCGACCCTCTCGAAGTCATAAACCTCCATCATACCTGCAGGATTATGTCTGTTCTTCTATCTCCCTCGAATCGGATTCCACCTCTTGTCATCACACACTAACTTCTCTGGTTCCTGAAGTTTTCTGTTTTCATACCATTCACAACCAACTTGCAACAGAAAGTGAACCATCCTCTTACAAGAAGGCCAGTCTTGACACTAGATGGGTAGCTGCTATGAATGAAGAATTCAAAGCTCTTGATTTGAACAAGACGTGGGATCTTGTTCCTCTCCCACCTGGTAAGAAGGCAGTGGGATGTCGCTGAGTTTATAAGATTAAGCATAGAACAGATGGAAGCATCAAACGGTTCAAGGCTCGTCTAGTGGTGAGGGGTTTTACGCAACAAGAGGGGATTGACTATTCTGTGACATTTTCACCAGTGGTTAAGACCACAACAGTTCGTACTCTTGTTAGCTTTGCTCTCAAGAAGAAATGGCCTATATATCAACTAGATGTCAATAATGCTTTTCTTCATGGAACACTGGATAAAGAGGTATTCATGACACTTCCTCCAGGTCTTTGTGCAGCAGATACTACCTTGGTTTGTCGCCTTCGTCGTTCTTTATACGGTCTTAAACAAGCTAGCCGCCAGTGGTATGCTCGTCTTTCTCAAGCCCTTCGTGTCCGAGGTTACACTCAGTCCCTTAACGACTATTCTCTTTTCAAAAAGCAAACCAATGGCACTTCAGTCTTCCTCGCTGTTTACGTCGATGACATAGTCATTATGGGTGATGATTCTTCTGAAATATCAGGTCTTAAAGCCTTTCTTCACTCAGAATTTCGAATCAAAGATCTGGGACACATTAGTTACTTCCTTGGAATTGAGTTCATTAAACATGAAGATGGTTTATTACTTAGTCAGCGGAAGTACATTAAGGAACTTCTTGAGGAATTTGACAGTGTTTCTTCTCGCCCCTTGGTCACTCCTCTCGAACTAAACTGCAAACTCACTCCAGACATCGGAGAACCTATTCCTGATCCATCTTTGTATCGTAGACTCATTGGTAAACTCAATTTCTTGGTCCATACAAGACCTGATCTCGCTTTTACAATACAATACCTTAGTCAATTTCTACAAGTTCCACGCCAACCTCACCTTGATGCCGCTTATCACACTCTTCGTTACCTCTCTGGAACTCAAAACCTCGGCATTCTTCTTCACCACAAAGACAATTTCCAGCTGCAAGCATTCTATGATGCGGATTGGGCCTCGTGTCTGCACTCAAGACGATCAGTCACGGGTTTCATCATTTTCTTCGGTGGTTCTCCCATCTCTTGGAAGTCCAAGAAACAACATACCGTTTCCCTCTCTTCTACTGAGGCAGAGTATCGCTCAATGGGAAGAAATTGTGCGGAGCTCGCTTGGTTAACTCGCCTGCTAAGTGAGTTTGGAGTCCCAGATATCACTCCTGTCCAGCTCAAATGCGATAATCTCGCTGCTATTCACATCGCACGAAATCCCGTCTATCATGAGAGAACCAAACATGTTGATCTCGACTGCCATTTCGTTCGAGAAAAGTTACTAGAGGGACTCATCTCACTGTCTCATGTTTCAACCAAAAATCAGTTAGCGGACATTCTAACAAAACCACTTACTGGTTTGGTTCATTCTAGTGTTCTTCCCAAGTTCGGCGTTGTCCCTTCCTCCACCTTCCAATCTGAGGGAGGGGGGGGNGGGGGGGGGGGGGGGGGGGGGGGTGATGAGATATGAGATATGCCCTTTTCTATTTATTCTGTTATTTTAGTTCCTTATCTTAACTTGTAGCTTAAGTTAGTCATCTCTATATAAACCCCTGTATATTTTCATTCTTTCAGTTCGATATCTTGAATAAAACTTTTCCATTCTTTTCAGTCTCTCTTGATTCAATCATGTTAATAGAAACTCCAAGAAATATAGCACATTATTGAATTCCCTATCATATACTAGTAACTAGGATACACACTTGTCGCTTCATAATTTGTATGAGATAGTAGCCAAAAAATAACTTCCTAAATAATTATAGTGTATATTTTAATTTCAGATCAAATGAATATAGTTGAACAGTTCTTCTTTCTCCCAAATAATTTAAAATTTATCAAAAAGTTCAGCTAGCTTAAGTAGTTTGTAATCTTATAAATTATATTACGGGTTGAATATAGTTTTATAAATTTGATTTGAAGGATGAAATTGTAAGAATTGATGGAGTTTTTCTAAAAAAATCTTATATGTGATCTTTTATGGTTAATTATATTGCATAATGAAAATGTCTTGGTGAATTTAACAAGAAAGAACACAACTAATTTGACAAATTACATGAGTAATTATCTAGAATTGATGTTGTACGCCTAGAGCTAAAGAAGTAGAAGATCGTTTTTAGAAGATCGCGTATGAGCTTTAATCCCCAACGTCTTAGAGTCTGGTTGATGTCTTTCGCAATAGCAACCGGAGGTCGGGCAATGGAGTTATGCAACCGAGCATTTCTTTCTTTCCAAAAATGATAGCTTGAACTAGCAGAACTGTAAGGAAACATATATTCTTATTGGCGGATACATGTTCAATTTTGTTGAGCAGAGGAATGAGATGCATGAAATATTTAAGAAAGATTAGATGATTTTGTAATGTAATAAGAAGATTAACAGAGAAGCCATTTTTTGGCTTAGAGAAAAATAAAGAAGAAGAAAACTTAAGCAGTGATTTGTCATTGTACAATTACATATATAGAAAAAACACAATAAAAGAAAAAAGAGAGATTTAAAATTTGAAAAAGAGTTTTTGGAGACAAAACCACTTCATTGAGAATTTGTGGATACGCCTTATATGGATGTGGGTACGCGGATGTGGGTACGCCTTAAGTTGATCAATATGAAATATGGGTACACCTTATGAAACGTGGGTACACCTTTTAATATCATAACTTAATACTCCCCTCAAGTTTTTCTATGAATGAATAGCTAAGCTTGGAACCATGCCCATTCTATCTCATTAAAAACCTTAGAGTGGAAAACTACTTGGGACAAAACCACCCTAAGGAGAAAAAGAGTATAGAATCCATGGCCTAGAGAATATTTAAGCTTCATAACATGAAGTGAGTCCAAGCTTTGAATGAATGAACTCACAAACTCTTAAGCTTGCTGATTTGGTGAAGATATCTGCCAATTGATCCGAGCTTCTTGTAAAACATGGAAGGATCACTCCTTGCTCAATCACTTGCCTAACCTTGTGGCAATAAACTTCTATGTGTTTGGTCCTTTCATGAAACACATAATTTGTAGCAATATGTATTGCAGCTTGATTGTCACAATGCATGGCGATTGGAGCTTTGGTTTCAATCCCCAAGTCTTTGAGTTATGCCTTCAACCAAACCAGTTCGGTTTTTAGTTTCCTCATGGCTCTATACTCGGCTTCTACACTTGAACTTGATACAACCTTCTGTTTCTTATTTTTCCAAGTTACTAGATTGCCTTCAATGATTGTGCAATAACCTGAGGTTGATCTTCTATCATTCATATCCCCTACCCAATCAACATCACAATATCCAACGATCTATGTGCTTTTGTTGCATCCCATCCAAATGCCTTGGCTTGCTGATCCTTTAAGGTATCTAAGGATCCGCTCAATCATGCTCCAATGGTGCATCTTTGGTGCTTGCATATGTTGGCTTACTTGATTCACAACAAAACAAATATCAGGTATAGTAATGGTTAAACAGATTAGCTTACCAACCTGTCTTCTATAGCGTGTAGGATCCTCAAAAGGTTTGTCTTCTAACTCCCCCTCACTAATGACTTTGTAGCCACCTTCCTTTGATGCATTTGCTCTAAACTTTCCTGTTTCACTTACAAGATCAAGAATGTAGTTTCTTTGTGATAGCAACAATCCCTCTTTGGATCTACATATCTCTATTCCAAGGAAGTACTTTAGTTCTCCAAGGTCTTTAATATCAAAACCAGATTTAAGAAAGTCTTTTGTGCCTTGGATTCCTACCTTGTCATTCCAAAAGATGATTATATCATCTACATAGATGAGAACGACTATNTCTTTGGATCTACATATCTCTATTCCAAGGAAGTACTTTAGTTCTCCAAGGTCTTTAATATCAAAACCAGATTTAAGAAAGTCTTTTGTGGCTTGGATTCCTACCTTGTCATTCCAAAAGATGATTATATCATCTACATAGATGAGAATGACTACNTACATAGATGAGAACGACTATAATACCTTCTTGGCTTTGGAGGGTGAAGAGAGTATGATCTGCTTCTGATTTCTTGAAGCCTTTGGTGAGAAGTGTTGAGCTAAGCTTATGGTACTAAGCTGTTGAAGATTGCTTTAGACCATAAATGGCCTTGTTCAGCTTCAGTGCTCTGCCTTGTGCAACTGAATCTTTAAGATTCGGAGGGAGACTCATATACACTTCATCTTTAAGCTCACATTGTAAGAAAGCATTATTAACATCCATTTGCCAAAGCTCCATTCTAGGTTAGTAGTCAATGATAGGATCACTCTCATTGTATGAAGTTTAGCACTGGTGCAAAAGTGTCTAGGTAATCTACCGCATAGGTTTGAGTAAATCCTCTTGCAAACAATCTTGCCTTGTTTCTTTCAGTCTCATCATTGCTTTTGTACTTGATTGTAAGCAACCATCTCGAACCTACCACCTTCTTTCCCTTTGGCAGCTCGGTTTCTCTCCAAGTTTTGTTGGTTTCCATGGATTTTAGCTCAACATCAATAGCATCTCACCATTCCTTGTGTTGCATAGTTTCTTCATAAGAATCGGTGATCCATTCTTGTTCTAGCTTTTCCACAAATACTTGATGCTCTAGAGGAAACTAATCCATTGAGAAAACCTTTTGAATAGGATGTGCAACAACCTTGTATTTGTAGTGGACTTTAGTGTTCTTCCAATGGCTTGGATACTTAACCCTTGTGCTTCTTCTTGAAACAGGTTCTGGTTGTTGATCTTCCTGCTGATCAATTTTTTGGATTACACCTTGGTCATGAGTATCTTGATGGACCTAGTTATGAACCGTAGAAATAACTTCTAGCTCACTCTCATTCCCCCCCTCATGATCAAGGTGTACATCCTCAGCTTCTAATGGAGGTTGGTGAGGTTCTTCTACCCCTTGTTCCTCTTGAGTACTATCCAGACCATTGGTGTTACCATGTTTTTGAGAGTTTATGTCTAGACTTTCCAGCAAGTTCTTGAGGTCTTGAGCTCTATCTGAAGCTGAATGAGATAAGTCTTTGATGCTTTCCTAATTCTTCTCATCATAGAACCCTTTCCCATCTATAAACTTGACACCTTTTGAGACTAGAACTCTCCTTGTTTCTGGTACATAACATTTGTATCCTTTTTGGGTAGTAGAGTATCCAATGAACATAGCCTTGACACTTTTAGCTTCAAGCTTGTATCTTTGATTTCTTGGTATTAAAACAAAACACACGCGACCAAACACACGTAAGTGGTTAATGAATGACTTAGTTTTGTTCAATACCTCAAATGGAGATGAATCATCTAGGACTTTGGTTGGAATCCTATTGATTAGGTAACATGCTGAGACAACTACATCTACCCAAAACTTCTTAGGAACATTGGTGTAAAACATCATAGACCTTGCAACCTCCATGATGTGCTTATTCTTGCGTTCAGCAATACCATTTTTTTGTGGAGTGTATGGAAAAATTGTTTGATGAATAATTCCATGGTTTGCTAGATGTTGTTTGAAAGGATGACTTGTGTATTCCCCACTATTGTCTGATCTAAAAATTGTAATCTTGGCATTGAATTGGTTAGATACATATGTCTGAAAGTTTATGAATGCTTCTAACACCCTATCTTTAGATGGAAGGAGAGTTAACCAAGTATATTTTGTTTTTTCATCTATGAATGTAACAAAGTACTTCTGATTTTCCCTAGATACACATGGTGAGGTCCATATATCAGAATGAATAAGATCAAAGCAATGCTTATAAATAGTGGAAGATTCAGGAAAACAGTTCTATAATGTTTACCAAGAATACAAGCTTCACATTCATTATATTGAAAAGACATACTAGACAACATTAATCCTAAAGCACGAGAATGAGGATGTCCTAATCTAGCATGCCACATAGCACTAGAAGTTTGAGCAAAAGATGAAGTAAAAACAGTGGATAAATGAAAGTTTTTATGACATCTTGAAACATATATAAGCCATCATTGGTGTCTCCCTTACCAAGTGTCTCATGAGTCTTAATATCCTGAAATACCACATCATTAGGAATCAAGATAACATTGCAATTCAAATCAGAGGTGATTCTTTTAACATATAACAAATTAGATGTGAAAGAAGGTATATATAACGCTTTGGTTCTTTATCAAAGAGCTTAAGATTTCCTATACCTTTAATAGGTATTCTATCACCATTTGCAATGCTTACATGTCCTAAGGCAGGTTCTAAGTTATCATTCAATTCCAGATTACTAATCATGTGATAAGATGCACCAGAATCAGCAATAAGAGTTCTAGCATGCTTAACAGAAGTGTTATAAGCACTTAATAAAATACCACCCTCATTACCAGACTTGGAGGCCTCTTTTAAGGCCTTGATGAGAGACTAAAGATCATACTTCCTCACATAGTCATTCGTGTATGGTACAAGGGCATTGGAGTTGTCTCCTTGTGACTGGTTTGAGCTAGATGGTCCATCTCTTGGCTCGGTCTCCTTCTCTTCTTGAGTGTAATGAGCCCTTGAGTCTTTGAACTTTCTTGGTTTAAGGTGAGGTTGTAAGATCCAACACTTGTCATTGGTGTGACCCTTCTTCTTGCAATGATCATACAATAAGTTCCTCATCTCCTCAAACTTGTAAGTCATGTTCTTCTTGTCCTCGACTTTGTAGACACTCTTGTTTACAGGTCACAAGTTTCTTACTATCTCCAAACAACTTGTTAGCACCTTGCTCTTTTTGTATTTCAGCACACACTTCATCAAGAGTAGGTAGAGTGCTTCCTCTCAAGATGTACTTGATGACATCTCCGTAGCTATTGTTAAGAGTCAAGAGTAGACCAAACACCTTGTCTTGTTCTCTTCTTTCATTTAGCACCTTAGCATCAAGGGTGCTTGGTCTTAGCATTTCAAATTCTGCCCAAATAACTCTAAACTTCCCAAAATGCTTTGTGAACTTTATATCTTCTTGACTTATATCGTTTATAGCCTTCTTGACTTCATACACTCGGTTTAAATTAGAGTTATTACCAAAGACAATTTTGAGAGTATCCCATAACTCCTTAGGATTCTCACAGTAAGAATAAGCTTCAAGAAGAGGTAAATCTAGGGATCCTTGAATGACAGTAAGAAGCAGCTGGTTCTCTTGAAGCCATTTCTCATCTTCACCCTTGGTGACTCCTTTTTCCTTCTCTTCTTTGCCGATTTCATTGTTATTGTTCTTGACATGAGCTTTGGTTGTGGTAAGGTAACTCACAAGACCACGACCTCCAAGAGCTGTCTTCATGATTCTTGCCCATAAGAGATAGTTAGGTCGTCTGAGAATAACTGGAGCAGAGAAGAATTTTGTGTTTTCCATGATTTATTTCAAGGAGAATGAAGAAAAATATTTTTGAATAAAAAATTTAAGAATAGAACTGGAACAAAAATTCTCTAGAAAGAGAGAATAAGAAAGAATTGTTGAAGTGAGTTTGGAGAATAAGAGCTTTTGCTTTGATACCTTGAAAGATTTAAGAAAGATCGGGTGATTTTATAATGTAACAAGAATATTAAGAAAGAAGTAATTTCTTGCTTAGAGAGAGATAAAAAAGAAGAAAGTTTAGTTAATGATTTGTTGTTGTACAATTACATATATAGACAACAACATAATAAAAGAAAAGAGAGAGATTCAAAATTTGAAAAAGAGTCGTTGGAGACAGAGCCACTTCATTGAGAATATGTGGGTACGTCTTATTTGGATGTGGGTACACCTTAAGCTGATCAATATGAAATGTAGGTACACACCTTAGAAACATATGTACACCTTATGATATTCAATATGAAATGTGGATACACCTTTTAATCTCATAACTTAATAACGCAAAGGAGAACTTATAGTTGAACTTGAGAAGAATTTTCTCCAAATATCCTTGTTGTAGCGATAATAAAAGAACATATGATCATTT
>OVAO01000850.1:0-16180 GCA_900406285.1 Biscutella auriculata | reverse complement strand
AAAAAAATTCAGAACACAGTTTTACAAACTTAAGAGCAGCGTAATAACAGAGATGATTAGAAGATACCTTCATTAGCACCCTTCTTGAGCTGGTTGTAGTTAGCAGCTTGCTGAACGAGGTCAAGAATCGTTATCGCTAATTGAGAATCTGCAAGCGGATAAGCTTTCGGGTTGACCACTTCTACTGTCTACAAAAAAAAAAAAAACGAAAGATAATAAAAACCTAAATCAAAGAGAAAGAATCACTCTGTAACAGTAGCAGATGGAATGAAGAGATAGAGAGGGAGAGAGAGTTACCATCTTCAGCTGGGATGCTATAAGATTTCAAAGACGATTAGGGTTTTAGAGGGGACGAGTTGCTCGGCTTGAAGATTCTGAATGATTAAGAGGAGACTAGGCGATGATACGAATATGTACGTGTACATATATATCTCTTTTAATGGTTTAATGGGCCTGACTAATTTAGTTTGGGCCCATATATTTTTCAATATATTACTGAAACTGATTGTAACCGACATTGTTTTGACCAATTTTAATTGGTTTAATGGCATAAATTTTCTTGCAAAGCAAAAATCAGTTCGGAGATTTGATCTTTATGTTAAGCACGGACGAATAATTTGAGTTAAGCAAAGTGATTCTTAAAACATGTCTATCGGTGAATCAGGAAATGATATTTTTTATAATATTTTAATTTTATTATTGTTTTTGATGAGAGAAAAAGAGAATGAAAGAGAAAGAGATTGAGAGAGAAAGAAAGTGAGAGAGATTGATGTGAGTGGTGATTGTGTTGACACGTTTTAGATTTTTATTATTTTTTCTTCTTCTTTCAGTCAAATATAGCCACCTAAGGGTTCTAATACTTCTCTAAAAGTTCTTGACAGAGAATTGATTTTGTAATTTTTAATAAATAATCAATTATTTTTATTCTCTAGAACCTCTATAGATTCACCGTTAAATATGCTCTTATCTTGCCTCAATTCATTCGGGTTTTATTTCTTTATTCTTTCGATTTATTACTCATTTATATTACTTCATATTCCGTTTTTTTCAAAACTAGCAATCTTAATTCAAATTTCTTTGTATTTAATCGTGTAAGTTAATGAGATTTTTCCATGAATGATCCTTGCATTCTCATTACATTATATATAGACTGCTACATATTGTTGCTAATGAAAAGGTATATATCCTATATACAGGGTAACTGGTGCAATGAGAATAGGAGATATTCTCTCTTGTTAACACCTTCTCGCAGATGGAGCATGAGGATAAACCACGCCCAAATTGGATCGAAAGTTGACGAAGAGGGATGTGGGCAGGCCTTTCGTGAAAATGTCAGCGTATTGAGAAGCTGATGGAATGTGCATGACTTTTACCTCTCCCTTTTGGACCTTCTCACGAACGAAATAGATATCAATTTCGATGTGTTTGGTTCTCTGATGTTGAACCGGATTAGAGGAAAGATAGACAACACTGATATTTTCACAATAGACCAAGGTTACTTGTTAAATCGAAAAATCCATCTCGAGTAATAGATTACGTAACCAACAAGTTTCTGCGAAGGTGATTGTAAGATGGAGGTTTATTGAAAAGAACAGAGAATAGTTTTTTGTTACCAATTGCTTTAGAGGGAAGAATGTTTAAGATGTGAATTGACGCATGAAGAGCCCCCACCCAAAAGGAAGTAGGTAGATGAACTTGAAAGAGAAGACTTCAAACGAAGTATTGATGGTTCGAATCATCTGTTCTACTTTGCCGTTTTGCTGCTATGTGTAGAGACAGGAAAATCAAAATTTTATACCATTAACAGCAAAAAGTTTTTGAAATTGAGCATTGTTATACTCTGTGCCATTGTCGCACTGCAAAGATTTAATAGACTTTTGGAACTGGTTATGAACATAAGCACTTGAAAATGACATAATTTTTTATAAACTTCACTTTTGGTACGTAAAGGATAGACCCATAAGAAGTGGAAAAATTGATCAATGAAGAGAATGTAGTATTGTATACCACTTAAGATTTTTATTGGAGAAGTCAATAAATCTGTGTGAATGATTTCAAAAGGAGTAGAGACATTAGAATCAAATGAATGAAAAGACAATTTTATTTGTTTTCCAAGTTGACAAACATCACAAAGAAGAGGTGAATCATTTTTATTACAAGAAATAAGAGAGGAGTGACTCAATGATTCGAATGTTTGCTTGCTTGGATGAGCCAGTCTCTGCTGCCAGATGCTAGATGAGGTTGAAGAGATCGCAATGTGAACTTCATGCAATTTATTTTGAAAGGAAAAAAGCGGATAGAGATCACCGTTGTTGTTACTGCGGAGGAGGCTCCGTTTGGTTTTCAGATCCTTCACAGAAAAACCATATGGATCAAATTCAACAGAGCAAAAATTATCTTTTGTGAATTGGCGAACCGAAACAATATTTTTGAGAATCAAAGGCGTAACAAGAATAGAAGTCAAGTTCAAAGGTCGTGAACTAGAAGAGAAAGAGAAAGAACCAGTTTTTCCTATTGGAATACGACATACATTTGCAACAGTGACAAATTTTCCTTTTCTACTCTTATTAATAAGCTTAAGATTACCTAAATTGTTTGATAGGTGAGCAGTAGCCCCAAAATCCATGTACCATTGATGATCAGATGGATCAATCAATGTCATTGTATTGTAAGCAGAGGCGTTGTGAGGGCCTTGATTAAACTGGTTGGTGTTGTTGTGCGTCTCCAGACTATGTGTGATTTGCCCTACCATATTTGGACGAGGTCCAAGAACTTCCTGTTGATTTTGTTGAGGTAGAGGAAACTTCATCCAGGGATTGAACTGTTGGTTGGGCCACATCCAAAATTCTTGAGGCCAGTATTGTGCGTTCCACGGCTCGAATTGTTGCTTGTGTTAATTGAAGTTTCCTTTATGGTAATTGTTTTGCTTCTTATTACCATGATTTTTCTGGGACTGATGAGGTTTTTGATCGTTGATAGGGGCGTTCGTATGAGTTGATGTGAGGAGAGTTGTAACAGCAGAAGAGGTATCTTATGAACGATGGAGTTGCTATTGTTGCGACTCAAACGCGCTTCCTCTAAAAGGAGCATAGACTGAGCTTCATCAAATGCTGGAAAGGGGCAACGATGTATGCTGGGGTTGATGAGTGTACGTACTTGTCATCAAGGTCATTGATTAGATAAGTAACCAATGTACGTTCAGTTATAAGAGATTCAAGGTTCGTGAGAAAATTTGAAAAAGATTTTAGTTGTTGTGAGTAAGCGATTTTCTGTTTGTTTCTGTAAACCAGCACGGTTTCTATCTATTAATGAAAAAACAGCAAGATTTTTGATTTTCAGTGTGTTTTTTGAAAACATCACGATTTTCAATCACATAAATAAAAAACAACGCGATTTTTAGATGAAATTTGTTTTCTCTGAATTATTTAAATTGATTAAATCACGTTACTGATCAGATCTATTTGTTATGTACATGATGAATACTAAAGAACGGACTCCCAAGAACGTTCTCCCGACTGAAATAATGGACTTGAGAACGAATACATGCTTGGGAGCTGAGGCAACTGCAGGAGATACAGACCCCACACATCGTCTCACTTTTGGTGATGGTCTCTATCAATCTGGCAGTACGACTGCTCCAGCTCCAGTTGTGCAGCAGTCAACCCCTCAGGCTATCTCAAATGCCCTCATTGCATTTCTCATGCCCGACCAATTCCATGGCAGAGATTTTAAGACATGGCAGAAGAAGCTGCTATTTTTCCTTCCACAACTGAACATGGAGAAGTTCATCAAGGAAGATAAACCTATTGTGCTAGTCGGGATGGATCGAGATGTCCACACTCTCGCAAGCATCGATAACTAGGTACAATCTAACTTTTTATGCAAATGTTGGATTTTGGGGCGTCTAATCCTTCTGTTGTTCAAATTCCACGAAAAAAATGCCACATCAAAAGAGTATGGAGAACTTTTGACCACAAGTACAGAACTGGGGACGCGGACTGCCAAAACTCCTCAACTAATGGTGGATTCAAAACCTATCATGGATTAGGTCGAAACTCTATAGCTAATATTCCATGAAATCGATGCGGAGGGAATGAAGGTTTGCGAAGCATTCACTGTAAATTGCTTCATGGAGAAGCTTCCTCCAAGTTGGGTAACCTTCAAGAACTACCTCAAGCACAAGAAAGAAGAAGATGAGTCTGGAAGACCTCATTTCAAAACTTTAGAGGGAAACTAGGAACCGAAATACTAACAAGTTCGCAGAGCAGGAGAATATCGTCAATATGGTTGAGACAAACGGCAAGGGAAAAGTTATGGCATATCCCCCTGCTAATGCTTACGCCCCTGCTAGAGGATACCCACATGGTAATCCCCCCCAAAACGTCTGCACCTTTGAGAGTTGTTGGTACATCCTTTAAGAAAAAAGGTTTTCAACATAAGGGTGAAAAGATCCAAGGAAGTACAACTATTACAACATAATGGGGCACAAGTTTGAAGATTGTCGAAAAAAGGCTCAAATTTGAGAGATATCAGGCAAATCTCACAGAAGAAGATATGTGTGCAGTGGTGACTGAAGCCAAGATGGTTGAGAATAACCAAATGGAGTGGTCTTACGACAATGGAGCTACCACCCACATTTGCACTAATAAGGAAAAATTCGGTACCTATCAGAAAAGCAAGACTAATGAGCAGCTGTTTATAGGGACCACAACAGTCTCAAAGATTGAAGATGACTTCTGGAAGGGAAATGAAGCTCTAGAATGTGAAGCACGTACCCGATATGAGGAAGAACCTAGTTTTTGGAACTCTGCTCAACAAGCATGGTTTTGCTACTAACCTTGAGGCAGATAAACTAATGATAAAGAAGAATGCTTGCATTCTAGGTAGAGGTTATGATAAGGACGAACTTGTCAAACTATGTGTCGAGGCAGTCCAACGTCCTCCTAACAAAATATTGTAGTTCCTAAAGTTTCTATCAATAAAAATAAGTTGTTTGCTTACTTGGTTGTGTTTTCTTATTATATAGGCCATATTAACTACAAAGCAATACAAAGATTATTGAATCTAAACCTAATCCCAAAATACAAAAAACAGATACAAACCTTAGGGAAAAATTCAAGGAATTTATAGAGGTTGGAAAATCAGCTTAAAACAACTATCAAGATAGTCAAAAGCGATAGAGGAGGCAAGTATGGTTCTCCTTTCAATTTTGTAAGAACATGGAATAATCACCAGACTATTGCTCCTTATTCACCAGAATTTAACAGGGTTGTGGTACATACCAAACTCTAAAAAAAAAACTAATGAATACAAGATTACAAGAATTTGAGTTAGTCTAGAAAATGTGGGGGGTAAGCGTGACTTACTACCGAATACATCATGAACAAAATTATACACTAAGTAACTAGGTAAACACCACATGAACTATGGAAAGGTATTGTACCTTTGTACAAACACCTCAAAGTGTGGGGGTGCATGACAAAAGTTGCGGCACCCCCTCTGAAAGCGGTAGATTGTATTTTCATAAGATATACACAAAAACCTAGTGCTTATCGTTTTTCCTTGAGAATAACATATATTATTCTCGGGATTAAAGTCACAAGAAATTCAGATGAAATTATCTTATCTCAATTGCATTACGCTGAAAAATATTAGAAAGATTTAAAAAATATTCTAATAGTACAACAAAAACTCCACCGGATCCCCAATTCCATAATATCCGCCAAGAACACTTCGAGACTAAAACTCTCGTCCCATCTCCTAAGATGATAAAAGTGCTACAATATGGAAAAGGATAAGCGAAAGCTTTTAATGATGTCATAACTACTAACGCAAGAGTATTACTGAATACTTTACATGGTAAATCACCTACATGAGTGTGAAATGATGTCGTTTCTAGGAGAATGAAGGACAAGTTATATTCTCTAAGTTCACTCATGAAAAACTAGGAATCGTTCAAGGCCACAATGAACAAAATAGAGAACCAAGTTCTACGAGAAAACAAAGTTGCATTATACATGTTATATTGGTTTACATAAAACAATGGGTGGTTCAAGACATCATGTTCACCTCCTGGTAAAGTAAACCCGACATATATTAACTACGAGTGGTTCAAGGCTTAAAAGTGACACCAACTCAATCACAACCGAGTTTTCGTAACACACTCGATAGTCTATCAGTCTAAGTCTAGGATAAGTCTAGTTTGTAGAGTCATTCTAGATTTTGATTTCAGTACAGTCTGTTAAGTACGTCTAGTCCTAGTATGTCTAGATTAATTTGTATTCATGTGGAGGATTGTTGGACCAATTTAATTGGTTTATGTGAAGAGATTTGGGTCTTGGTTAAGCCCTTTATTTAATGGCATAAGCTTTCTTGCCAAGCAAAAATCAGTTCCGAAATTTGCTCTCCACGTGCGTCGTCTCTTGTGGACCAAGTTGGAGTCTTCAACAAGAAACCCTAACACTTGTCTCCTCTACTTAAAGAGATCGACTCTGATTTTCAGAGATAATCTGATCGCATATCTCTCTCTCAAAATCGCCTCTCTTTCTTCCAACACATCTCGTAAGTTTCGTTATTATATTGATTCGATAGATCTATCACGCGTTCTTCGTGTTTAGATTCAATTGATGTATCCGAAACTCAATATTCATATTCAAACTGTACCATACACAAACGAATAATTTGAATTAAGAAAAGAAATTCTTATCTTGCCTCAATTTATTCGGATTTTATTTCTAGATTCTTTCGATTTATTACTTGTTTATATTACTTCATGTTATCCGATTTTTGCAAAACTAACAATAACTAGTTCGGACTTCGGAAATTAGCATTGAGCGAAAAAGTCTGTAGGAATCAATTTTGAGCCTTACTTTATCGACTAAACTTGAAGGTAATTGCTAGTCTTTTTGCGACAAAGATGCGTATGAGCTTCAGTGTCTCCGATGTCTTATGTTCTAGTTGTTGGGCTTACAGATTTTTCTTCACATTAAAACAACACACGATCGTTTCAAATACAAGACCATACTCATCATCCAAAAGGGAATAATGCCACTGTTTCAGTTTTCATCAACTCCTTGGAATTTTTCATTTTCTTTTTTTGGCATACAGAAAACTGAGCAAGTAAAAAATTTACCACACCAACCGGTTATGTTAAAAGTTTACACTCAAAAGAAAATGATCGAAACACCCATCATGAAGCATCCTACGGAGACCCAAGGGCTCAAACGCTCACCTATAACAAGTGATGACAAAGTTAAGTTTGATTCAACAGAATGTTAAAGGAAAACGAATCATAGTGACTGTTAGAGGATATAGTCTGAGACTTATGTGCCACCATGCACCATGCATACACTTAATTACGACAATCACCTATGTATTTAAGGAAACAGTTATTCAAGGGTTGTAAATAAGGTTTCAATTGTTAGTGATGGCAGTCATTACCAACAACTTTTTGCTCTTACAAAGCCTATCCATTAGTCTCTATAAGAACATATGCAAAGAAGGAGTGTTCAACACATGTTTTCTATAAAAGAATTGGAAACACAAGAGATAAGCTCCTTAAGGGGTGGAGAGGCCTACCTATTCTTGCAGCCTTCCAAAAGAATCCTCGAAACCTGCAACGATGAATCATAATATGTTAAGCATTGGCGAAAGTGATTTTCTCTGGACATTAGATGTATAAGTGAGATAGAAATCTGAGAAAGCATCTTCAATTTGGCCAGAGTCTACCAAATGCTTGTAAGTAGTAACAGGTTTCAAAACATGGAATGTGTTCTTGGTTTTGGGGACCAATATAAGGCGAACCCAATGCACGAGAAAGGAGAATAGAGAAGGCACAAACCCAGTTTTCTGCTCCAAAATGGCAGGGAACTGCATCTTCAGATATGTGCAAGTGCAGATCACAAGCAGCACCACCGTCAGAAATGAATGGAAATTGAACAAAGCTGACTGTGATTATCAAATATAAACAACTCTTAGCTCAAAACCACTTAAAAAAATCAAAATTCACAATGAACTTAAGTCCAAGGCAATAGTTACCATTGTATCTGATCACTAAAGCACTTTAGATGCTAATTGCTTCCTTGAATCTGAAATAACAAGACAAACAATGGATGGGGCTTGGGATAGTAGGATAATCGATTGGAAGACACTCAAGAAGAATCTTAGAAACCTATCAACTCATCACCATTGAGATTTGTATGTGTAACACCATCATAAAATACTTCTAATTCAAATTTCAAATACAGAAACATCTGTGAATACCACCAGAGCAAAATTATCAGATCACATGGCGAATCGAACTACATAACCATAATATATTCAATAGCAAAACCAGGTAAATCGAGAAAGAGCATATCAGAAAAGTGAGAAACATTGATCGATGGAGGGTAGAAGGGGAAAATGAAACCTGAAATAGAGCTGATAACGATGCAATAGCAGCTAAAAAGATANACTACATAACCATAATATATTCAATAGCAAAACCAGGTAAATCGAGAAAGAGCATATCAGAAAAGTGAGAAACATTGATCGATGGAGGGTAGAAGGGGAAAATGAAACCTAAAATAGAGCTGATAACGATGCAATGGTAGCTAAAGAGATNGAAACCTGAAATAGAGCTGATAACGATGCAATAGCAGCTAAAAAGATAAGGGTTTAGAAGCTTGAATCTAGCAACAGATCAGCGACGTGAACTGGGAATCGATCGACGGAGAAAGAGCCAACTTATGAGAAGCCCCTATCTCTTAACTGTAAANAAAGGCTCAATTTTTTTTTTTTTTTTTTTTTTGCCAAAGCTATATTAACTCCAGGGGTCAGAGACCTAGTTTGGTAATACAGAATTGAGAAAGATATAATTGAAATAAAAAGACCGGACACCCCTAGCTAGAGCATCCGCAGTGGAATTTTTGGACCTTGGGATGTGAAAAATCCACCCTATCTCGAAGGCATCCTTCATCCGGATGAGGTCTTGAATTTCCTCTCTGAAAGCTGGCCAATCCCCCAGATTATTGATCATATGCAACAACTCCGAGCTGTCTGTAAAAAACACCACTCTAGTAACCCTCTGGTCGGCCATACATTGCATTGCCCAGCGCAGTGCTTCTAATTCCGCATGGAATGGTGAAGACGTGCGTCGAATCGATTGTGCTCCAAAACTACGGAAAGATTGACTTTCAACTCTCTAGCACCACCCCAATCCTGAGAAGTCGTCGGTTGCTTTCCACGATCCATCTATGAAGCATTGAGAAATGTCATCAGGAATCTCCTGGAAGTTGAAACCCGGGGCCGCTAGCTGCTTAATTTGATCTTGGGCTGCTAGTCAAAGTGCCTTTTCCGCCTTCGCTCGCTGCACTATATGCTCTGGGTCCCTTCGCAGATTAGAGAAAGTTGCCTCATTTCTCCCTTTCCATATGTACCACAAGATCCATGGAAAGCTATCCCTCGCCTCCCTCTCCCAATCCCCACTAATTCCCTGGTGCATATTAGAAAGTAGGGAAGTTCTCGGGAATTGCCCCGGGCGCGTTGGTACCGGGGAGATCTCCCACACTGCTTTAGCCGATGGGTAATTATACAGTGAATAATAATTCAAACTAAAAAAATCGAGAATTTTTTTACATTTAAAGAAATTACGTTCATTTCGTCATTTACATATAGAAATTTGTTAACAGATTATTTTTTTTAATTTTAATAATAATTATTATTTGATGAATAATAGTTTCATAAAAGTTAAAAGATTTCTTACAATTCTATAATTTTTATTTTGGCAAATTGTATTTATTTGGTGGATAATATTTAATAAAAACAGAATGAATTTTTAAAACACTAAAATTTTGTTTAAAAAAAATATACTCATTTAATCGATATCACTCCATAAAAATTATGAGATTTTGCAAAACGTTAAAATTTTATATTTTGTGAGATTGTGTTCATATGATGAATAATAGTCTACAAAAATAAAAGATATTTTTTAAAACATTATAATTTTTTATTTTGAGAAATAAGGACCATTTGGAAAATATAGTCCACAAAAACATATAGATTTTATAAAATGTTAAACTTTTGAATTTTGAGAAATTATGTTCATTTGATGGATATTAATCCAATAAAACTGAGACATATATAAAAAAGCTAGAATTTTGTTTTCTTTATAATTAAGTTCATTTGGTGGATTAAAGTCCACTAAACTAATATATTTTATACACACTTAAAATTTATATTTTGAGAATTTATGCTAATTTTGTGGATAATAATCCATAATAATTGAGAGATTTTTTAAAATATTAGAATTTGTTTTTTTGCGAAATTATTCTCACTTTTGGTGGATTATTGCCGCTAAAAAATTTAAGGTTTGTAAATTGTTAGAATCTTGTATTATAGGAAATTATGTTCATCTGGTGGACTAATGTCCAAAAAAGCTAAGAGATTTTGTAAAACATTAAAATTTTTAGTTTTGGAAAAGTATGTTTATTTGATTGATAATAGTCCACAAAAACGAAGAGATTTTTTAAAACGCTAGAATTTTATATTTTGACAAATTATGCTTATTTGCTCGATAACAGTATATAAAAACATACAAAACTATTAGATTTTGTAAATGTTAAAATTTTGTATTTTGAGAAATTATATTTATTTGGTGTATAATTTATACAAACTGATAGATTTTATAAAAAAAACTACAATCTTTTATTTTAGGAAACTATGCTCATTTTTTATAAATGCATAAAAACTTAGAAATTTTACATAACACTTGTACTTTGGATTTTGGGTATCACACATTGTAGTGTGATCATCCCCTTTGGGTATCAAAGCCAATAGAGTGGAGTTGGTCCCTCGAGGAAGCAATACGTAGATGAAGAATTGAACCGCTATGAGTTGTTCAGGTCCGGTAATAGACCAACAAGATAAATAGAACTCTACTGAGTAGTCGTCGGGGACCCCTAACTTTACTACGTGACATTGAGATTAAGTCCTTAGTGATCTCGTATGGGGTAATTGGAGTTGTTAGACTAGAGGTCGTGACCAAGTCGCAATGATAATCGAGTAACGGTGCAAGCATATTGGAGGAAGCTGCATGGACCGTACTCGGAGTTTGATGTCTTCAGAGTCTCTTAGGGTGTCTCTGGCTTGATTTGTTAGGGAGCGGATTACATTCCACGCAACTCTCACTTTTGTTGTACATCGAAAGAATGGCATGTTTTTATCATCGTGTTATAGCCAAGTAATTCAAGACTTATGCGATAGAATTGGTCCTCTTGGTGGGCCAGTCTATTCCAATTTTCATTTGTTGTTTTGATGTTTGCAAGGATATATGTTGTTGGCGTTAGAAGAGCCTGTTGTTGGATGGTAGTTGAGTGGTCAGGGCGTTAGAGGCTTGACGGGATATGTCATGGAAGGTTCAGGAATTCAACTCGTGGAGAATGGTGAAGTGGTGGAGAGTTCTCCCAAGTGTGTTGCACAATACGTAGAAAATTCGGGTACTCCGCCCAAAGCGTGAAGTATTTGAACGATTTACAACGTTGATGGGTCTGAATATTGGTCGTGTGGGTAAGGACGATGTTTATCCTCGCATGATTGAAGATACCATAGGAGATATACATTGTTAGGGAAGTGGGGGAAGATACATAGCCATTCTACATTAATCAACCGTGCGATCTACTTTTTCCCCTATCAGATTAAGTTCGCAGTGATTACTCCATGTATAATGGGGGCTTGTAATATCCTGCAGATCGCAGTCATGAACACAACTCTGAAACTCGTTCATACCTTGTGGCGAGATAAGTGACAAATCCATTTGAGTGGTCTAATCCAACCAACAACTCATTGAAATACCTAAGGACTATCCAAGGGAGGTTGATGGTGCGGTGTAGTATGGTAAGGTTGTTCCAAAGTAGTGCATGCTCCTCTCTCGTATTGGAGGTGTAGATGTAGGAGACTACCATTCGTAGGGGTGTCAAATGGGCGGTCTGTCCATGGACCGTCCATGTCCATATTGATATGGACATAAATGGACTGGACACAAATGGACATTGACAAATATGGGCATGACCATATGGACAATGGGCGTCCAATGAATATACAACTTTAGGGAAAAATTAATTTGGAGATTTTACTTTTACACTTTACAACTAAAACGAGAGCTTATTCCATTTTTCAGGAAAATTGCGGAACTCCAATTTTCCAAGAAAAAACGTGAAATTCCGTTTTCCGGAAAAAAACGCGAAATTCCAGTTTTCTGGGAAAAACGCGAAATTATGGTTTTATGGGAAAAACGCAAAACTCCGATTTTCCGAAAAAACGCAAAATTTCGATTCTCCGGGAAACCTAGGAATTTCAGTTTTCCGGGAAAACACAAAACTTAGGTTTTCCAGGAAAAACACGTAATTCTGATTTTCCAGGAAAATGCAGAATTCAGGTTTTCCAAGAAAAATCCAGAATTATGATTTCTGGGAAAACGCAGAATTCCGGGTTTCTAGGAAAAACACGCAGAAATCTGATTTTCTAAGAAAAATACAAAATTTTGGGTTTTCCATGAATCCGGGTTTTTTTGGGAAAACGCGAAATTCCAATTTTCTAGGAAAAGCGCAGAAATTCGATTTTCCGAGAAAAACGTAGAATTTCGGTTTTCCTGATGCGGTTTTCTACGAAAATGCGGAATTTTGATTTTCCGTAAAACGCGGAATTTCAGTTTTTCGAAAAAAAATCCGAAATTACAGTTTTTCGAAAAAATCGAAATTTCGATTTTCTGGGAAAAACATGGAGTTCTGGTTTTCCTGGAAAAACGCGGAATTCTAGATTTTCCAGAAAAAGCGCGGAATTCCAATTTTTTGGGAAAACCCCAGAAATTCAGTTTTCATTAGAAATCTCATCTTATTATAAAACTTTCTTAAAATCAGGTGATATTAAAATCAGGTGATATTAAACTTTTAAAAAATAAATACACATTAAAACCATGGACGTCCGCAGACAAGCCCATTTAGACATAGATACAAATGGACATGGACACAAATGGACCATGAAAATGATCGTAAAAAATGGACATGTCCAACTAGATATAGAGAACCCATTTGACACCCCTAACCATTCGTTGAGCCGACTCCAACGCGATTTCCATTGCTATTATCTAGGCGCTGCAAAAGAGAATTAACACAGATTAGTGGGGTTTCCAACAAGTCCAAATTCGACCTAAACAATGATGAGCATAGTTATTAGAGAAACTCTAATTAGGAGCGATACAATCCATGAATTTTTTTGTGCCATCAACACGAGTTTCTAGCAGGAAATAGAAGAGATGGTTTGTTGAGAGAATCCAATTTTTGAGCATGTCATGTTTGCATTTTTCTTTAAACTGCGTCTACTCCAAGCAAAGATTAATGTCATCGACATTATAGCTTTCATAGGGAAGCTTTGGTTTGTTTGTTTGGGGACCCATGCTTTTCAAAGAGGTATTCTTTATCGCAGGTCCTCTGATCTTTGGTGGTGGTGGGCTTGGGACAATCTGTTTATTATTTTGCTTCTATTTACTCCTAGGGGCTGAGCGAAAACATTATGGGTCTCAATGTAACTATCATCATCGGATAATTGGCCCTTTTCCTTGTATCCATCAGTTGAGGATGTCTTGTTGGTCTCTTCTTCATGCACCTTGCCAAGAACGTGGAATCTGGATGGTGAGATCGCTTCATCTGTTCGTGGTAGTGCCTCTTTCGAGGATGATGACGTAACACTTTGTGATTTGGGTACGGTGATCCATCGTCATCGTTGTGTTCGTTGGTTTGTTGAAGGGTGTGGGACTGGTGATCAGGGGGGAGGGTCATGCTGTTGCTGAGTGCTGATTGCGGGTGGTGTTGAGGCTTGTCAACATGATATCTAGTTGCTTCAGTATGAGTTTCAGCGACAAGTGCCATAACCTTCTTATCAGAGCGATTTACGTGTTTAATCGAGGTAGATTCAGGTTCTGCTGCTGTATGTTGTTTTTGTTTTTTGTAGTCCTTGAGTTGGTGTCTCCAATGTTGACAATGGGATCACTTTGGGGGGAGCCATGGGAAAGATATTTTCATTTCTTTCGTCGTGTCCTGCATAACAAATTTTGGTTAATCAAGGTTAACAACAATTAAGTCTTGCAACATCCAATTGGGTATAGCAGGTCGTATTAAGGTGAAGTTTCTTGACTTCCCCAACTACTCACCCAAGGTAGAAAAATCCATACTCTGAGAAAGTGTTGTGTGATATGTTGTGGATGTCAGAGGCAACCTGAAAAAGAATGGTATCTGTATTGATGAATTGCGCATCAATTTTTAGCGACTTCTTTAGAGTATTCCAGATGCGATTCACCATAGCATGCACTTTCCCTATATGTGGTGCATAATGGTGTGGAGTTGCTTAAAATCTCTTCAGGGATAGTGAGAGTGGTTGTGCCATTCGTCAAAGTGGAGTTGGTCGTTGTTCTTGTGATGATCTGTCTGAGGTATTGTTTTTCTAGGAAATTATGTATATCGCTATAATTTGTATTTTGAAAAATTATGTTGATTTGTTGGATAACAGTTTAAAAAAATTGAGAGATTTTGTAAAATATTAGACTTTGCATTTTGGGAAATTATGTCTCATTTGGTGCATAATAATCCAAAAATACCAAGAGATTTTGTAAAACTAACATTTTTATTTTGAGAAATTAATCTAATTTGATGTATAATAGTGTAAAACACTAGAATTTTGGGTTTTGGGAAATCTATCTAATTTGATGGATAATAATAATCCATAAATATTGAGAGATTTATAAAACACTAGAATTTTGTATTTTTAGAAATTATGCTGATTTGGTAAATAATAGTCCACAAAACTTAAAGATTTTGTAAAACGATATAATTTTTTTTTTGAGAAATTATGTTGATTTGGTGGATAATTTAATAAAAACTTAAAGACTTTGTAAACGTTATAATTTTGTATTTTGGAGAATTATTCTAATTTGGTGGATATTAATCTACAAAAATTGTAAGAGTTTGTAAAAGGCTAAGAGTTCACATTATGGAAAGTTATAATGATTTGGTTGATAATATTTCATATTTTAAAAATGGAGAGATTGTAAAAACTATAGAATTTTGTATTTTGAGAAATTTTGCTTAATCTTCGAATAATAGTCCTCAAAACTGACAGATTGTAAAACACTTTAGTTATGTATCTTTTTGGAAATTATTGTGTTTTGTAGGATAATAGTACACAAACTTAGAGATTTTGTAAAACACTAGAATTTTTTTATTTTGTGTCATTATGTTAATTTGGTGGATAATAGTCTCCAAAAAACTCAAAAGTTTTGTAAAAGTTACTATTTTTATATTCTGAGAAACTATGTTGGTTTAATAGATTTTCCACAAAAATGAGATATTTTGTTTATATTTTGGAAAATTATGTTGATGTGGTGGATAATGCCCACAAAAACTTAGAGATCCTGTAAAACTGTAAATTTTTGTATTTTTAGAATTATGCTAATTTGATGGATAATAGTCCACAAAAACTTAAAGTTTTATAAAACGCTATACTTTTGTAAATTGAGAAATTATGTTGATTCGGTGGATAATAGTCCATAAAAAGAGAGAGTTATTCTAAAATGATAGAATCATGAAATTTTTAAAATTATGTTTATTTGATGAATTTTATAAAACATTGTATTTTTGTATTCCAAGAAATTTGGTTGAATTGATGGATAATAGTCCACAAAATTTTGAATACGAAAGACTGCAGTAAAAAATGTGAATATCTATGAAAGTGTGGGTTGTAATTACAAGATAAAATATATGCAAATATTATAATGAAAAATGAGAATATATACTAGGATTGCAAAAAAAAAGTATGGTGATATATACATGAAGATGGTTAAAAGTTGTAATATATGGGTACACGAAGCGATGGAGTAAATATACTATGAATTTTTTTTTATCAAAAGTTGAACTTAAAGTAAAAAAAAAATTGAATATTTTTAAGAAACAATAACAATGAGAGCCTCTATGGAAAAATTTCAAATATAAACATATTAAATGAAGTGATTTTAATAATTTTTTCTTTTACAAAATACATTAATTTACAAAATACATTAGTTTAAAAAAGTAGTGGAAAAAAAAATATATATTAAATATCTCTCTTTAACCTAGCCGCCGTTCAAAGTTGGTTTAGGGAGATCGGTGGTTGGCAG
>OVAO01000849.1:1986-17201 GCA_900406285.1 Biscutella auriculata | reverse complement strand
AAAAAAACAACATTTTCTCTTAAGATAATTATTGACATATCAGTTTGTAGAGTCATGGCTTGTTTTCTCGACTGCTTCCGCACAGGGCGATCTACTAGTAATCTCGTCTCCCACTCTTCACTCGCCAAGTACCAAGTAATTCTTTCTTTTTTCTAAGGTGGGTTTCTCTCAATCTTACTTATACGATGGATATGCTTCAATCTTGCTTCGATTATGTGGATATATGTAAGCTTGCTTCAGTCTTCTTTTAACTCCTCCAATTTGACTTCATTTTTTCTGTTGTAGAGTTGGGACACTTTTAATTTCTAAAACCTATGTCGTTGTTGCTCTTCTTCCTGGTGTCTCTCTGATATTATGTCGATTCACTTCTTCTATGTAACCTTCTTCGATTTTCGTTTCATAAATTAAGCGTTTCTCTTTTTAGGATCAAATGCTTTCTCTTTTTGGTGAGATCGGTTGGTGGGTTTTCTCAAGATTGATCGAAATTGGTGAAATCGATTGGTTTCTTCTATCTCTTACCTCTTAGAAACTAAATCTCAACAAGAAAATAAAACAGAGCAATTTTCTCTCTATCTTTTTTGATAGATTGATTTGTGTATTTTGTGTGTCTTTTTGTTATTTTTGGTCAATTGTGTGTCTTATGTGGTTAATATTATTACGAGTCAGTGTATGATACAGTAAAAACTTTTGACGTTATTTTTTTGTATAGTTGGACTATACTGATTTATTATTTGATAATGGCAACTTAAATGTCTTCCACGGTCTTCTAATGCTAGGATGCATATATTGTACTTTATATGGTGTTAGTGATTTTATCGAAACTATTGAGCATCTGAGATAGATGATCAGTTTATATTAAAATGTTAATGGAAGTTCTCATGCTTAAGCTTCTCTGAGTACTTATGATGACATTCTCATGCTTAAACTTCTCAGTATACTTATGATGACACTCTCATACTTAAGCTTCTCGGTATACTTATGATGACACTCTCATGTTTAAACTTATCTATATACATTTGTTGTTTCTGTTTTGATTTGTTTACGTCTATATTTTTCTATGCACATAACCAGTGTTCTAAAATACGGCATCTATGATCGTCTATACGATGTATATAGGCTATATAGTGAAGCGATGTATTGTTTTTAACTAATACAGTATATTTGTACAGTAATTGATAAAACGATCGTATATACATCATTTAAACAGTTAAACAGTGTATATATGATAACTGTATATACGGTTACCATCCAAATTCTAATTTTTATTATATAATAAATTAGTAATAATATAAATTCTTATTAAAACTAAACAAAATCGATGTAATTTTACTTTTAATTTTAAAATTTTTATTTTTAATGGTGAATCTATACTATTAAAGTAGAGTTTATCTACTTAAAACAGTTATAATGAACCACTTAATTTAAAGAATAGGTAAATAAAGTTAGATATAAAATATTTTAAGAATAATAATAGCATTATCTACACTTAATATGAAGTTATTTTTTTCTTGGTTTATTGAGAATATCGAGTTTGAATTTTTCAAAGAGATATTAGAATTATAATAATTTAAATTTAATAAGATTCCAAATTTTTGGTTGTTAGATAATATTAATATTAAAATTAAAAGAGATAATGTATTTGATAAAATAAAATTCAGCAAATAAAGTTTTTAAAAAATAAACCGTAAATTTTAGAATATTAAGTTTAATTGTTATATTTTTGTCTAAAAAAGTTAAAAATTATATTCAGTTTTAACTAAAAAGTAACTATGATATTAATATTTAGTTTCTAAAATCAAAAATATGTGTTGACAAAAAAAAATCAAAATTTTTTTTTGTATAAGGCTAGGATTTGATGTGGTTCGGGTTGAAAGGGGTATGTTTTTTGGTTATCGGGTAATTTAGGTTATAAAGGTCCAACACGTTGATGCATATATAAATTTATGACCCAAATTTAACATGTAATTAATAAAAATTGAACAACTAATATAACAACTGATATAATTATTCAATACAAAATACAATATTATAGAAATGTATAATATTTAGAAAAAATTATTCATTAATATTTATTAAGTATCATATGTTTAAACTAAAGTATCAAAAAATTAATATATCTCAAAAATTAAAATTTGAAAAAAATCACCCGCATAGAATCCTAGTTATGTTAAGATAGATAACTACTCACCATATTTCAGATGTAAATGTTTCCCTTTAACTGAAACTTTTTTTTTGATATTATCATTTTATTATTTAGGACAAATTTTTCTAAAACTTTTAAAAATCCAATTTAAACTATTATAACAATCGCTAACAAATTTTTTTATAACAATCTTTATTTTAGTTTAGAATATTTTTTATTTTGTTAATTTTACAAATACTCATTATATATATGCTTTTAATCTTCTATGTCCTTTTATTATAATTTGTTATAAAATTACATAAATATAAATATATATATATATACTCAAAGATTTTTTTTTTCATATTCACCTAATAATATCCATATATACGACCGAGTATACATCTATACGCTATAAACTACCTAACCGTACGTCTAGCGTATAACGTATTTTAGAACACTGCACATAACCAACTTGTTTCATTAGTTTTGTTTGCTTATTGATTGTGTTTTGTTATTTGTTTCATATGGATAACGAGGAAGCTATGAATCTGTACGATGATGATTTTATGAGTGGAAATGATGGGAACGAGGATGAAAACACGCAATCCAATTTGTGAGAAAGTACAACTGAGTATAAGAAGGGTATGCTTAAACGTAGGACTTCAAAGTGTTGGCGTTACTTCAAAGTTTTGTTTTATTATTTATTGTTAGACATTAGATTTGAATTTGAATTTAAATTTCATGTCAATTGACTTGTTAATGGCTTATGGGTTTTCATCTTTCTATTTAACATGTTACTATTGGTAACCGTTATTCTTTTTGTTTCAGCTATAAATTATAAATTCTTTTCCATGACTACTGTTTATTGTAAAATCAGGATGCGTTTGAAAAAATTACAAGTTAATGATGGTAGATGTACTAGAAATGAAACATTGTTGTGGAGGAACCATATTGAACACTTTGCACAATGGGTAAAAAAGAAGGTTTTCATCTTAACTAGTCTTTATTATCATTTCATTATATATATAGATTGTTAGCTTGATAATCATGTTCTGAATTTAATTTGATTAATAAACAGCTTGCATGTTTAGGTATTGATAAATGCACAAATTGTTAGCTTGATGATCATGTTCTCATTTTGCCTTTCTGATCTGGTTCTGATTTAGCTTGACGATCATTTTTATTTGATTTAGTTTGCATCTTTTAAAATCCATAAAGCTTATTAGTCTTGCTTAGCATTAGCCAAAACATTATGTTCTTGTTTGATTGTTTGATTTTACTTGAGTGTTATTGGTTTCCTTTTCTTGGTTTATGTGATTCTAGCATTTTTGATGTATCAGATTCATTCAGACTCAATACAGAGTTATTCTAAGGAGAAGGTGGTTAACATTTGGACAAATACATGTTGCTTTAGCACATAAATGATTCATCTACAATGGGCGTAGATTTCATAAAGATGCGGTTAATCGGAAGACATAAAACAATGGAGTACCTTATGAAGCAGTTAACATGTGAAGATCGAGTGCATGAGATACAAGACAAGTGGCTGATATGATTATATATTATGGAGTTATAAAAGAGATTTTACTTCTAGACTACTACATGTTTAAAGTACCATTGTTTAGATGCAATTGAGCAACAAAGGGAATGGTTAGAAGGAAGAAGATGGTTTCACTCTTGTGAACCTCCATATGAACCAAGCAACATATTTGAAAGATCCATTCATTTTTCCTACTCAAACGAAGCATGTTTCTACTGTAGGGAAGATGATACTTCAAATTGGTATGTTGTTATGAGAGGACCACCTAGAGGCTATCCTAAAATAGAAACAGAGGAGGATTTAGTTGGTGCACCATTGCCTATCCAAGAAGTAGATGATGGGGATATTGATGTTGCTGATTATGGTAATATATGTGTTAGGGATGATTGAGAATGGTTATAAGTGGTTGATTCAAAGAGTCAAACTAATGTGTGATAGGGTATATGGTTTTTTGTAAACATGAAAATGTTTTATGATTTGTATATAATGAATTAACTTTTTACTATTATTATTACAAATATTCCAAAATAAATTATATTTACAAAACAAAATCAAATTGTAAATTATTATAATATTAATTTTGGATAATTATAAAAGCGTAATAACACAAATAGTTTGCTATCTTTGTAAAACAAACTGTTATAGGTGCAATCAAATCATAATACAAATCCAATGCTATAAAAATTAAAATATCAAAGTTATTACTAAAATAAACAATTGCAGCAACGGAAACAATATCGTAAATAAGTTAATTATATCAGACGTAATTTCCTCTATATAAAGTGTCATACCTACTATGATGGGTGTTGTCTGAACATTTAAGGAAACTTCATGGTAGCGTCGATAGCGTTTAACGACCACTAAGAAAAGACATATTTCTGGTAGTGTTGGCAACACCATTTGTAGCCTAAAGAGTTCGTGATACAGATAGACCATGAGTCCTTAAAATATCTCAAAGGGCAACATAAACTTAACAAGAGGTATGTCAGATAGGGTAGAGTTTATTGAGACTTTTCTATACATAATTAAGTACAAGAAAGATAAGGACAATGTAGTTACAGATGTATTGTCTAGGAGGTATGTGTTACTGTTATCTCTTGAAGCTAAGTTGCTTGGTTTTGAAAAAATAAAATCTTTTTATGCTGATGGTTCTTACTTTGGGAATATTTATCAAAGTTGTGAAAAGTTTGTATTGGGAAAGTATTATAAGTATCAGGAATTCTTATTTTATGCAAGATCACTTTCACTCGTTTTGAATGAAAAGAGATGTTGAAAGAATTTGTGAAAGATGCACGTGTAAGCAAGTCAAAGCTAATCCACAACCTCACGGTTTGTATCAATCTCTTCCTATACCTATGAATCATTGGCATGACATTTCAATTGATTCAGTAGTGAGATTGCATAAGACTATAACTGGTAGAGATTCTATATTTGTGGTTGTAGATATGTTTCTATAAAATGGCTCATTTTATTTGGAGATATGTTCTAGAAAATGGCTCATTTTATTACATGTAATAAAACTGATGATATTACATAATAAAATTGATGATGCTACTCATGTTGCTAGTTTGTTCTTCAAGGAAATTGTAGTTATTTCTTGAAAACATTTTGGTCTAAGCTAAGAACTAAGTTATTGTTTTCTACTACTTGTCATCCCCAAATTGATGGGAAAATCGAAGTAGTCAATATGACTTTTTCAACACTCTTGTGTGCATTGATCAAGAAGAATTTGAAAACTTGGGAGGAATGTTTACCCCATGTCGAATTTGCATATAACCATTTCGTGCATTCTGCTTCTAATTTCTCTCCATTTCATATTTTTTATAGTTTTAATCCTATTTAACCTTTGGATCTAATGCCTATATCTTTGTGTGAAAGAAATAGTATGGATGGAAAAGGAAAGTTGATCTTGTGAAACAAATTGAGGAGAAGACTAAGAACAACCTTGAGGCAAAGATAAAACAGTATGTCAAACATGCAAATAAGGACTGAAAGGAGTTGGTCTTTGAAGAATGAGACTTAGTGTGGATATATCTCATAAAAGACTGTTTCTCAAATGAGAGAAAGTCTAAGCTAATGCCACAAACTGATGAACCGTTTAATGTGGTCAACAGATCAGTAATAATGCTTATCAACTGGATCACCAACCTTCTTTTCTAAAACTCAATCTCTTTGAATTTCAGTTTGATCCGAGAAAGTGTGTAATATCTTTCTCATCTTATGAGTATTTGGTACGTATCATTCTTTATCATCATCACGATTCGACTCAGAATCCGCTCAGCCTCATGAAGTAGTCAAGAGACAAGTGATTCTCCAACAAGGATCATATCAATATGAGAGACATTTTTCCTCATGAGTATTTGGTTGATGAATGTTGTTTCTAAAAAGAGAGGACAAAGTTTTACTCTATATCTCCATTGTTGAAGGTATATGAAATAGTCATATGTCGTGTTTTAAATAGGATGATGCGTCTCGTGTTTACGAGATTGAGCAAAGACTAAGTAATATTCAGCAAGGCTCGCTTGTTGTTAGTTCTTACTATACAAAATTGATCACGTTATGGGAGAATTATAAGATTAACATAGAACTTCCAATATGTATGTGTGGCAAATGTGAGTGTAATGCTATCACACTTTGGGAAAAACTTCAGCAACAAGGACGTGTTACTAACTTCCTCATGGGTCTCAGTGATGGCTATGAACAGACTATGCATCATGTTTTTATGCTCAAGCCACTACCGAGTATAGAAGAAGTGTTTAACATCGTTGCTCAAGATGAGAGACAACGTATAGTTAAGCCAATGATCAAACCAAAGAATGCAATTTTTCAGTCGATGAGTATTATTGATGGAGTGAAACAAAATGAACTTGTGGCAACTTAAAATACCTATAGACCAAGGGGCAATCGACCTTTGTGCACTCATTGTAGTCAATTTGGGCCTACATGCAGAAGTTTTATCGTCTTCATGGATATCCTTCAGGTTATGAGACTTCTGATATTATTGTTACTTTGCTTGATGGGACTAATCTCCCTATTACTCACACTGGGAACATTCATCTATCATCGTCATTGATTTTATATAATGTGCTGCATGTGCCTTCAATTTGTTTCAATATTATTAATGTAAGTAGTCTCCTTAGGGATAGTAACTCTACTGCTCATTTTACTGTTGTTTCCTATTCTATTCAGGGGCTTTCTCATGACTTGTGATTGGGAGGGGTAACATTCGCCATGATTTATACATCTTAAGTGGTAAAACCCTCTCAACACACGATCATTCTACTGTTTTATGTGGTTCTTTAGCAGCTAATGGAAGTATTTGGCACGAGCGCTTTGGGCATCCTTCATTTGCAAATGTGCATTTACTATATGGTGATATATCTGTTTCAAGTCTGAATGTATTAGAGTCTCGTTCATGTGTTATATGTCCTTTTGTTAAGCATAAACATCTTTCATTTCCTTTTCATAATAATCGAACACATGGTCCTTTTGACTTAGTTCATTTAGAAATATGAGATCCTTTTTCTACGGAGTGTGTTGAGGGTTGTAGATTTTTTCTCGCTATTGAAAACGATTGTACTAGAGTCACATGGCTTTACATGCTAAATAATAAAAGTGATGTTTCTCGTATTTTTCCATGTTTTCTTAAACAAATTAAAACTCAATATCAATTGAAAGTTAAAGCTATATCAGGAGTGATAATGTCCCAAAACTTGCCTTTACTTAATTGATTCAAGAGCAAGGCATGATACAATATCTCTCATGTGTATATACTCTTCAACAAAATTCGGTAGTAGAGAGGAAGCATAAACATCTGTTAAATGTTGTTTGTGCTCTTCTTTTTCAATTGAATAGTCCTCTACACTACTGGAGTGATTGCATTTTGACTGTTGCGTTCTTGATAAATAGAACCCCTTCACGTTTTTAGCAAAATCAAACTCCTTATGAAATGTTGCTAAAAAGAAACCCGACTATATTTCATCCGATCTTTTGGTTGTCTTTGCTTTGTTTCTACTTTTTCAAAGGATAGACATAAGTTTAGTGCTCGTGTTAGAAAATGTATTTTGTTGGGTTTTCCTTCGGGTTTCAAAGGTTATAAGGTTTTAGACTTAGAAACTAATGTTGTTTCCATTTCTCGGAATGTTGTTTTTCATGGAAAAGAGTTTCCTTTTAAGAATGTCACTTCTGTTATCTCTGACTTTTTTCTCTAATATAATTCTTTCTAGTCTTGCTTTTGTGTCTATGTCTGATGACAATATCTATGTTACGTCTGATTCTAGACATCATTCTAGCCGCATTGATCTTGTAGTTACTAATTCAAATCATATGCATATAGTCTCTTATTCTTATCATGACTTACCTTCTTTGTTTCCTAGTGTTAGTCATTCTAAATCTGGTGGAAGTATGGTGTTAGGTTGTGGTACGGTTTTTATACCCATTGAAAGGTCAAACGACAAACTAAGGCCCTTATGTATTTTTTTTTTACTAACACGGTCTCCTTTTGCAATCCTAGTATGTTTTATCATCTACTCATACTACTCCATATCATTTGGCTTTAACCCTTTCTTACCAAAGATTATCTCCTTCGCATTATGCATGTCCCTCGATATAGAACCGAAAACCTTTAAACAGGCTATGACATCTACGAAATGGATTGAATCGATGAATGAGGAATTTCAATCTATGGAACAGACAAGTACTTGGAGCATTGTTTCTCTTATGCCTAAGAAGAATCTTGTTGGTTTTCGATCGGTTTATACCAACAAATACAAGTCTGATGGGACTATTGAGCGTCTTACAGCTCGTCTGGTGGCAAAAGGATACACATAACAAGAGGGTCTGGATTTCAATGAGACTTTTGGTCAAACTAACAAGTGTTAAATTGATGTTAGGCTTGGCTGCTTCTGAAGGATTGTAACTTATGTAGATGGATGTTTCGAATGCGCTTTTGCATAACGACATCGAAGAAGAGATTTCCATGACTTTTCCTCAAGGCTATTGATAATAGGCATCTTTCTTTACCCCACACACATTTATTATTTAAGGAGAGTGAGGTAAAGAGATAAGGGGTTGAGAGGATGTGGAGAAGGGTATAATGTCGAATCAAATCGGGGGTTTCACTATGTCAATCAGTGTATAGAGAATTTAACTGGTCTAAGCAAAGTAGAGATTGGTAGTGTCACTAACAATCCTAAGTTAAAAAACATGAAACAGAAAACAAGTAAATCAATTGAAGTAAAGGAAGCATCAGTAAAAATCAAGTAATAAATTGCAATTATAAAGATAAGGATATCCCTAACAAATGGACTAAGGGTTGATTAAGATGATTAAGTTCAGGATCAGGTGCTCATTTCTATCAGGTTTCTGCTATTCTTAAGTTTGGGAATTTCAAATATAAATCAATCCACTCTCGTGGCAAGGATTCCTAAACTAAACAAGATCTACACAATCTCTTGGCTAGATACAATGTTCAGAGAGCATTAAGGGCAATTCTTACAACTACTAAATAATTTCAAGCACTCTCTCAAGTGATTAGAAACAAGATCTAAAGTAATAAAAAGAAAGAGATGAAGATAGATTAGATAGATTAGAAACAAGATCTAAAGTAATAAAAAGAAAGAGATGAAGATAGATTAGATAGATTAATCAAAAAGCTTGAATCTTTTACAAAGTTCTTTTAAAAATAAAGCTAAACATGAAAGAGGCAGAGAGAGGCCAAAAGTGGTTTCTCTCAAGTTCTTCTCTCTCAAAATAAGGGTTAAATGACTTATATAGTAGTGCTAATTAGGGTAAAAACGAGCAGGTCAACTCTGGTGGGAGACAATTGACTTTCCGCAAATGATCGACATGGATTGGTCCAGGGCTGACTGATCCAGATGCTCTCCTGACCGATCCACAACACTGGAGCATCCCTGACCGATGCCAGCAGCAGCCATGATCGATCCAGATCACTGACCAAGCCCCGATCCTGCATTGGTCTGTGATCGACCAAGGTGCTGAAATGTGATAATACTTCGTACTATGATCCGTTAAATTCCCAAATGATGCACAACTCCTTCTTGAACACCTGAGATGCAATATATACACAAATGCAAACCTAATGGGACCTAAATGCATCCTAAGCTACTTAAAACCGAATGAAAGTAAAGCTTAAAAGACGATAAAAATCACACATATCAACTCCCCCAAACTTAACCCTTTCTTGTCCTCAAGCTAGGAAAAAGTCGAGTAAAGAAGAGAGGTTTGAAAACAATCGGGAATCAGATCAGTGAGTTAAAAGTAAGGTAAAACCGAGCAAGCAATCTTATTAAGACATGGAAGAACGACCCGCAACTAATAGCATCAAACTAGACTATCATCACAAAGCTCTATGTTACCAACTAAAGAAGGAGCTAATCTAGACTATAGCAAGTCAACCTATTCCATACTCGTCACCCTTGTTCAGAATTTCAGGTTTCAAGCCGCTTCAGGTTCCTTTCCCATCTCATATCCTTATTACTCAAGATTGGGCTCTTTGGCCTCTTTTTCTTTTCTTTTTCTGTGAGTGGTAATCTCAGTTCCCAAATCTTCTCGGGTATCATTTCTTTAAAATCGGATCACCTACTCAATCTGGTGTGATAGGTAGAGTGAGAGTCCTGAGTTTTTAGGCACAGACGTCCATCCCCTTATCATAGCTCCACAGCAGGTTGAGTGAGATCCAAAGAGTGGTTATGCACCCAGGAGCCCATCCCCTTACTACGGACTTCGTGGCAATCGAACAAACGCTTAGCGGTTAAGCTTTCAGACGCATATTCTCATTTCACGGTGAATGGTCTTAGCTCCCAAATCTTCTTGGTTATCATTTTTTTAAAGCTAGACCATTTATTCTCGAAACTTTTCTTTCTTTTTATTTTTATTTTCTTTTTCTATCTTAAAGGTTTTGGGAAGAGAGGGGGAACCTTAGACAAACCATATACACTATTGGGAACTTAAAAGGGGATTTCAGGCACGGTTCTATGCTATAATTCATGTCCTTATGAGAAAGAACTAGTTCCGAAGTCTAAGCAAACAATTAGGAAGGAACAACATATCATGAATCAACCCTTAGTGCATTTCCCACTAAACATGATTCCTGAGAATACCCGTAAGGCTACGCAAACTCTGAGGAAAAACCTGAAATCTTCACTAATTCCCAATGAAAATGGTTCTATACTCAATCCTAAAAGAAGAAAAATCTTTTTGGGTTTTAGAATTTTTTTTTTTTTCATAAAAACATAGCTATTAACAATGCGATATGAGACTCAAAGAAAGAAAACAAAACGAACAAACAAACATTAGCACGAAAGGTGGTTCATCCCCCAAACTTAAACTACATAGTCCCTGTGTATGTCTAAGTAAAGAGAAAGAACCAAAAATAAACAAAGAAAACTAAATGCATATTCACGAAGGTGTTAAGAAGGTACCTAAAAATCGGGGTAGAACGAGCCGTCATCGGAATCGTCCGGCGAGCTCGGCATCCTGCAATCAATTTAAAATATCTTCAAAGGACAAGGTAACAAGCAAGCACCCTAATTAGAACGACTAGAAAATGAAAGCAAAAGAATATATATACAAGGATAACCATGGGACTTCCTCCCAGTGAGCTCGTTTAACGTCTTTAGCTAGACGAATAACCATATATCAACAAGGAGGATCGAGAAGATGGATAGAGTCAATGTCTTCCTTCATTGCGCTCGCCAAATAAGGCTTCACTCTCTGCCCGTTGACTACAAACTCCTCGCCGGTGGGATTCTGTAGAACCACTGCGCCATAGAGTCGCACTTCGGTAACTGTAAAAGGCCCTGACCATCTAGATCTAAGTTTTCCTGGAAAAATCTTTAGCCTAGAGTTGAAGAGTAACACAAGGTCTCCAACCTTGAACTCTTTCCGAACAATTTTCTTATCGTGAAAAGCTTTGGTTTTCTCTTTATACAGCTGAGCACTCTCATAGGCGTTAAGGTGAATCTCGTCCAACTCTTCAAGCTGCATTTTGTGCTTTTCCTTAGCGGATTTTATATCAAAGTTTAGAAGCTTAATTACCCACTGGGCTTTGTATTCCATCTCAACCGCTAAATGGCATGACTTCCCATATAGTAGATTAAAAGGGGGTGGTGCCTATGGGAGTCTTGAAAGTTGTTCGATAGGCCCATAATACATCGTCTAATTTAGAAGACCAATCCTTTCTTGATATTCCTACTGTCTTCTAGAGGATAGATTCTATCTCTCTGTTGAAAACCTTGACTTGACCGCTAGTCTGAGGATGATAAGGCGTGGCGACCTTATGCTTTACTCTGTACTTTCTTAAAAGTTTTCNNTAGTGACAACCTTAGCATCATTGGTTGGGCTAGCGACTGCTTCAACCCATTTCGACACGTAGTCGACGACTACGAGTATGTAGCTGTTCCCATGAGAGGGTGGAAAATGTCCCATGAAATCTATTCCCCAAACGTCAAATACTTAGACTTTCAAAATAGGGTTATGTGGCATTTCATTTCTTCTACTTATGTTGCCTTTCCTTTGGCAAGAGTCACAACGTTCTACGAATCGATGTGTATCCTTAAACATCGTAGGCCACCAGAAGTCGGCCTGCATTATCTTTTCTACCGTTTTGAAGGTCGCGAAATGTCCTCCTTGAGTGGAACCGTGACATTGTGATAGAATTCCTTCAAATTCTTCATCATCTTTGCATCTCCTATAGAGACCATCTTATAGAGCGTGTATAGATATGGCTCATCCCAATAAAAACGCTTAGAACGCTTCATGAACTGTTTCTTTTGATATCCTTCTAGATCTGGCGAATCTACTCCGCATACGAGGAAATTTACAATATCAGTGTACCATGGATCTTTCTGAGGAGCGACAAATAACACTCCCATAGTGTATCTTGCACATTGTCTAGATGGTTATAGAAATTGATCCCCATCAATTGCTCTTCTATGAGTGAATCGTCTATGGGTATCTCATCATCAATCCTCATCCTTGATAGATGGTTTGCAACTCCATTTTCTATTCCTTTTTTATCCTTGATCTCTAGATCAAATTCCTGAAGTAATAAGATCCATCTAAGCAATCTAGGTTTGGCGTCTTTTTTAGCTAGCAAATGCCTCAAAGCTGCATGATCGGTGTAAACGATGATCTTCTATCCTACAAGGTACGATCTGAACTTTTCAAAACCGAAAACTATTGCTAGCAGTTCCTTCTCTGTTGTGGCGTACTTCACTTGTGTGTCATCGAGCGTTCTGCTTGCATAATATATAACATGCAGCTTTTTATCCTTCCTCTGCCTAAGGACTGCACCTACAGCGTAATCGCTAGCGTCACACATAATCTCGAATGGTAATTCCCAATATGGAGGTTGGACAATAGGTGCGCTTATCAGCTCTTGTTTTATCCTTGTGAAAGCTGCAAGACATTCATCATCAAATGAGAAGTCTGCTTCCTTACAGAGCAACCTTGTTAGGGGTCTTGTGATCTTGGAAAAATGTTTAATGAATCGTCGGTAGAAACCGGCGTGGCCTAGAAAACTCTTGATCCCCTTAACAGTGGTGGGTGGCTCTAGATGCATCATCACATCTATTTTAGCTTTATCAACCTCTATTCCTGCCTCGGATATCTTGTGTCCGAGGACTGTTCCATTGTTTACCATAAAATGGCATTTTCCCAGTTTAGCACAAGGTTGGTTTCCTCGCATCTTTGGAGGACCTTGGAGAGGTTAGATAGGCAGGAGGAAAAAGAAGATTCATGCACTGAGAAATTATCCATGAAGACTTCCACTATATCCTCAATCAGTTATGAGAATATGGACATCATGCACCGCTGAAATGTGGCAAGGGCGTTGAATAAGCCAAATGGCATCCTTCGGTAGGCAAAAGTGTTGTAGGGACATGTGAATGTCGTTTTTTCTTGATCAACTGGGTGGATGGGTATCTGGAAGAAACCAGAGTATCCGTCCAGGAAACAGTAATAAGGATGATTAGCTAGTCTCTCAAGCATTTGGTCTATGAATGGTAAAGGAAAGTGATCCTTCCTCGTTGCTGTATTTAGCTTCCTGTAGTCAATGCAGACTCTATGTCCAGTTATGGTTCTGGTAGGGATTAACTCATCATCATCGTTCTACACCACTGTGATCCCACCTTTCTTAGGGACTACATGCACGGGTGAAATCCAGTTACTATCTGAAATTGGGTAGATGATGTCTGCATCGAGCAGTTTTAAGATTTCCTTTTTCACAACTTCCTTCAAGTTAGGGTTTAGCCGCCTTTGGTGCTCTATAGACGACATGAATTCATTTTCCAAATGAATTATGTGCATACATAATGAAGGGGAAATCCCTTTAATGTCATCTAAAGAGTATCCAATGGCTCGTATATGCTTTTTAAGCTCGAAAATTAGACATTGAATTTCTTCGTCCTTTAGATTGTCATTGATAATGACAGGGTAGGTCGAGTTGGGACCTAGAAATTCGTATCTGAGACCTTTTGGGAGCGGATTGAGTTCAATCTTAGGGGCTTTTAGTTCGCTACAGTCTTCTTCGATAGATGAGTTTCTTGTCTTGTTTGGTGTTTCTTTTTGTGTATCAGCCTCTGTTGTCCTGGCATAAAATTCTATAGGCACTAGTAATTCTTCAAACTTATTGACCTTGTTAGCGCTGTTATATTCCATTTCTTCTATTTTTGTTCCAAATAGCTTATTCTCGTCCCCATCTGCGGTTTCTGCCCTTTGTATCTCATCTAGATATTCATCGGCTAGTTCATCGAGTATCTCAATGCTGAAGATATGATGTCTAGGATTTGGTTTTTTCATTCTGTCTCCCATGTCATACTGCTGCACATGATTCTTTCCTAAGTGTAGGTCTATCTTCCCTTGTTTAACATTGATGATGGCTCCAGCTGTCGCTAAGAAGGCTCGTCCGAGAATGAGCAGATCCTTCGGTTCTTCCCGCATCTCGAGGACGATGAAATCTGTTGGAATCCAAACGTTTCCTATACAGACTGGTAGATCCTTCAAAATTCCAACTGGGATCTTAATTGATCGGTCCGCTAGAACCAAGTATATCTTACAGGGTTTGAAGGTGTGAAAACCCAGCTTTTTAGCGATGGATAGAGGCATAACGCTCACGCTTGCGCCAAGATCGCATAAGCATTTTTCGAAGATAAGATGTCCAAGGGAGCAAGGTATAGTGAAGCTTCATGGATCTTTCAGTTTCTCAGGCGCTGATGATCTTTGAATGATCGCGCTACATTCCTCTGTTAACACCACCATTCCTTCCATATCCTTCATTTTATTTGTGATAGGATCCTTCAGAATTTTGCTATACTGAGGAATGAGGATGAAGGCGTCTATAATAGGCATAGCTATCTGAACTTCTTTCATTTGTTCTTCAAACTTACTTTATAATTTCCTCATAAGTTTATCTTTATGGCGTCTAGGAAATGGAAGTTTCGGTTCATAGCTTGGTGGCGTATAGTGTGGAACTTTGAGGGTTGTAGGTTTACTACTTTTCTTTGGTATATGAGCTATGTCGGTTTCAGT
>OVAO01000848.1:0-17872 GCA_900406285.1 Biscutella auriculata | reverse complement strand
ACACCGCTTTTGCATTAAAATTCTTTCTAGCTGATATATCGTATGCCTCAACACCCTACACCAGAGTTCCTTCAGCTCATTGATCAGAGGTCGGAGAAAAACATCAAGACTTGCTCTTGGGTGCTTTGGAACAGAGTTCAAAATCGTTAACCATAGAAATTCTTCACTCATACACATATTTGGGGGCATGTTATAGGGAGTCACAATCACATGCCACAGAGAATGCTGTCGTGACATACCAAACGAGTTAAATCCATTAGTGCACAATCCGAGGTAAACGTTTCGTGGTTCTCCAGCAAAACTAGGATGTTTATATTGAAAATTTTTCCATTCCGATGCATCTGATAGATGCATCATGGTTCCATCCTCTGACTGGTGCTCTGCATGCCATCTCATTGCTTTAGTATTCCTTTTCGTCTGATACATTCTCTTTATTCTCTCCGCCACTGACAAATACCATATACGACTATATGGTATTTTGGTTCGTCCAACACTTGGCTTATACCTTAGTGCTTAACAAAACTTGCATTTATCCAATGACTCAGTCTCTTTCAAGTAGATCATACAATTCTCGATGCAGACGTTAATTGTATGATATGGGAGAGCTAAGTTACGCATCAGTTTCTCTGTCTTGTAATATGAACTCGTCGATTGGTTACCGGTTGGCAAAATCCTCGATATTAGCTGAGTCCAACCATCAACGCATCTCTCACTGCTATTATTATCTACCTTCAGGTTCATGTACTGAGCGGCTACATATAACTATGAGTCCCCTTTATGACAACCATCATACAGTGGATTATTTCCATCTTCCAACATCTCGAAAAATTTCCTTCTCTCCTCATTGGACGTTCCTCCTCGTTTGGTAATTCTACCGGGGTTTGATAACCAAGATCATTGTTCTAATCATGGTCTCAGTTATCTAACCTCATGGTTTCATTAAAACCATCATGAATCATCTCCACAGATATATCCTGCCCCATATTGTTATAATTACCCATATTTTCTTAATGTTCACCGGGACAACGACTTGGTTCATCAGTATTACTTACATAATTAGAACTATGTCCTATATTCAGTTCCTCACCATGTCTATACCAAACGTAATAATCATCCATAAATCCTCTACGCAACAGATGATTCCAAACTCTAGTTCCGGGTAGAAATTTTTCGTTCTTGCAACTAATACATGGACAATAAAACTTACCCCCACTACTTTGCGCGATTGGTTGATTGTTTGCAAGGTTCATGAATTCGGCCACTCCAACATAATACTCCACGGCAATGTTATTTGTCTCCTCATCCATTCTCCGGTACATCCACTCTCTATAATTCCAATTATTATAAGGATTCGTCATATTTTTCTTTCTTAATTTTTTTATAACTTATTAGATCCTTGAGAATATATATAGCTTAAATTGAGCGACCACAAAGCGACTCCATCGTTGTCGCTCCCATTAGTTACACCTACCAAAAAACGAATGAAAACATGTGTTTTAACCGGCAAGGCGACTACAAAGCGACTACGGTCATGTAGTCACTCATATCCTACTATGGAGCGACCACCAAGCGACTACCAGTTTTCATGTTAGCGACGACGGTCAAGGGGTAGCTCATTGGTCGCTCATGTAGCGCCTACAGTTACGTAGTCGCTCATGGGGCGACCACATATCGACCACGTATGAGCGACTACGGAGACGCAGTTGCTCATGGGACACTGATTAACGACCGTATTTTTGTGGTCGCACATACGCGACTACGGAATTTCATACGAGCGACGACGGTCAAGGGGTAGCTCTTTGGTCGCTCATGTAGCGACTACAGTTACGTAGTCATTTATGTGGTCGCTCGATAGTCGCTGGATAGTCTCTTATTTAAAGCGACCACAAATGTAGTCGCTCATCGTAGTCGCTATTTGACTGTTTTCTTGTATTGTTCACATGGTCATCCAAGATTTTAGAACATATTTTGCCGACTCAACTTGCTTGTAAGAAACTAAGATATACAAAAATGTAAATGAATATGACATAACTAAGATTTGACTAAGTTCGTGTAAGTCTACTAATCAATAGATATGTTCAGAGTCTACAAGTTTACGTAGACATTGTGTAGTTACTCGTCAAACATAAATCCACCAAATTGACACTATATGTCTACCAAAATATCTAGACTTAAATTATATTTGCAACTAATCAACAAACTTATGAATGTCTATAAGTGTATAAGTCTACAAAGTGAAGAACATAAGCCCACCAAAATTACTATACATGTTGTTAGTCTATTACATAGGCTTTTAAAGTGTGCCAAAATGGCTAGACATAATAAAAAGTCTGTCGAATGTTTGCATATATCTTTAAACAAAACACTAGAAATCTGCATAAAATAGTAGACCTGATGTAACTCTTCGGAAATTTGTAAATTATACAAAAGTCTACAAACTAAACTTTTAAGTCAGAAAAAATGTATAAACTTTATGCAAGTCTATCGATAAAATGTTTGAAGTCTAACATAAGATTCAAACATGATTGTAGTCTACTTGATATAATTTTCAAGTCTAGTCAAACATAAAATTTATGAATGTCTATGAATCTAGGAAAATATGTAGTCTACAAAAATATGAACAACAATCACTTATATTTTTGTTATTCTTATCTTAAACGTTTAAGAAATGAAAATAATACTAACTTGGGCTTCTATGATTATTGATTCAGATATACCGTTGATATAATCTATCTCTTTCAATATTGTTTTTAAGTTCTTAAGAATAGACCTGCAAAATAAAAATGGTATTATAACCATATCTGCACAAGCTACTTATTTATGAAGCATAAGAAATCTCAGAATAAAATCAGAACCACAAAAAATTACCATGGTTTCTTTGAAAAACTTAATGATACTATTTTTAATGGTTTCTTTTATACTGAGATTGAAAATTTAAAAATGGCTAAAAGAATAAGGACGATGTTGCGCAATGTCTTCAAAAATATGACTTTTTATTTGATTGATTTTCCTTTTTTGTTTATAATATCTGAGTTTCCACTTTTTTTAATTTAAAATCTTGATTTTATTTCCTTTTTTGACTTGATTTTTTGTTGATATTTAAAAATAGTTAATACTTAATATGTAGCAATAAATACAGTAAGCTTTTTGTATAGGGGTATAAAAGAAAAAAAATAAATGGAAATTGTGAAAATTTAGTTAGGTTGTTTTAGCTATTCTCCATATTTTTCATGTTATGGTAGAAAATTTTCCAATAATTAATGAAAAAAAGAAAAGTTTTTCTTATTAAATAATAATATCTATATTTAAATCTAAATAATTATAAAACATAGGTCAATTCACACTTCTCTGTTCGATATATATTATTCACAAAACTAAAACTATAATTTAAGAAAAAAACTTTCAACAAAATTTATCTATCCCACGTATCACAAAAATGTACTTTTTATTTATAAAATTTATCGTTATCTTCACGATCCCTAAAAATATGGTTCATGATCCCTAATTCACTGCAAAACTAAATAAAGCAGACCAATCAATTTTCTTTTCTTTTTTCAATATCGTCTTCATCATTTTGATTTTAAGTTTTTCATTTCTATTCCATTTCAGGTGTTATTTCATATCATAAAACATAAATAACTAAAATCATTTCAGACACTGAAATTAAAAATTAAAATTGTTTAACTTAATACTATTGAATGAATTAAAATTTAAATAAATTTGTATTTAAAATATTTAATCTTCAAGTATGGTTATTCACGATCCTAAAATTATGGATCATCCCACACTCGCTAATTTTTTAGTTTTATTTTTATTTAAAAAATTACATGAACCACGATTTATAACTACGATCTCTATTGAAAAAAAAAATCATGATCCCTAACTTCTTGTAATCTAAATAATTATAAGACACAAGTCAATTCACACTTCTCTGTTTGACACGTGTTATTCACAAAACAAAAACTACAATTTAATAAAAACTTTCAACAAAATTTATCTATCCCACGTATCCCAAAAATGTACTTTTATTTATAAAATTTATCGTTTTCTCCACTATCTCTAAAAATATGGCCCATGATCCCTAATTCACTGCGAAACTAAATAAAGCTGATTAATCGATTTTCTTTTCAATATCGTCTTTGACATTTTGATTTTCAATTTTTCTTTTTTATTCCATTTCAGGTGCTATTTCATATCATGAAACATAATTAAGTAAAGTTATTTCAGACACTGAAATTATGAATTAAATTTTTACATTTTAATATTATTTTATGAATTAAAATCTAAATATATTTTGTATTTTAAATTTTTAATCTTCAAATATGGTTATTCACGATCCTAAAATTATGGAGCATCCCACACTCGCTATTTTTTTTGTTTTTATTTTTATTTAAATAATTACATGAACCACAATTTATAACCACGATATCTGTTGACCAAAAATAAAAAACGATGATCCCTAACTTCCTGTAATATATATAAAAGACACAGTCATTGGGACATGTTCTGGTCTTTCTGCATTATCACTCTTGGGTATTTCAAACATTTTTGATGGCTTGATTTATAGTGACTTGACCTGATTACTTGGGAAATGAATTTTTCGAAAGCCATATTTCTTGTAGTCAAAAGACACACATGTGACCATCTACTGGATGCGTCAATCAATACCATAAAATATCTAAATGGCCCACATTGTGGGTGGATCGGCTCACATATATCACCATGTATTCCTTCTAGGAATTATGGTAATTCTTTAGAAGGAATTATTGTAATTCATTCCAAAGTTTCACTGGTGATGGTCGAGTTATAAGTTTTCCTCGAGAACATGCATCACATAAAATTTCATTGGATTGAAAAATCTTCTGGTTTTTAATGGGTACCCACTAGAATTTTCCACAATTCTTCGCATCATGACTGAACCTGGGTGTCCTAATCGTTCATGCCAGATTTTAAAGTGTCACTAAACTTCAGGTTTACTGTGACGTGTGATTCGATTACCTTGATCTTTGTGGAATATAGTCCACATGATAAAGTTGGTAATTATTCCAGCTTAACTTTTCTCTCTGGAGTAGCTGATGTGATGAAAATGTATTCAATACCATCTTTGCTCATAGTTTCTATATGATATCCATTTCGACGGATATCTCTGAAACTGAGTAAGTTTCTTTAATATTTGGGAGAATATAATGCATAATTTATTTAAAATTACATCCCATTTGGCATTGAAAAACTGACTCTTCCAAAGCCCATAATAATCTTTGCACGGCAAGATATAGTATTTACATTGGCATCACTTAATTTAACGGAGGAGAAATATTTTTTATTTTTAAGTATCGTGTGCGTTGTAATACTGTCTGCCAGACACATTTCTCCTTGATTTTCGAATTGTGACATCTTCTCGATCACAAAATTTATAAAAATTGCATTAGTAAAACATAAAAGCGGAGATTTTATAACAAAATACTTTATATTACAACAAAAACAGTTTACATAAAACTATTTAACAATAACTTTTGAAAATAAAACCCAAAAGGTATTCATTACAAACATATTTTACATTATCTTCTTCAAGAAGATTGCAACTATTATAAAACATGTCTTATCGATCTTTTAATTTTTTGGCTTCTCACTGATGTTTCCGAAATCAGTGATGAAGTCTGTGACATCAAGATGAGTTTCATCATTCAAGCCATGATAGGAAGGCTCGCCGAGTTCATAAGCGGTGAAATTAGTTTCACCATCTCTTCCCTTTGATTTCTGGTACAGACCAACGAAATGTTTTGGCGTACGACAGGTACGGTACCAATGTCCTTTTATGCCGCATATGTGGCAAGCATCTTCGTAAAATTTTCGACCAACTTCATTTCTTTTGGGATTTTTTTCATCCTTTCATTTTCAAAGTTATTTGTACGAAAATATTTTCCTCGTCCTTTTCCACGCCATTTTCCTCGACCTATGTAACGGTTTTGACGTCGTCATTGTCCACGTCCTTGGCTATTATTATGGTTGGATGATGCCACAACATTCACTTATGGGAATGGGGCTGCTCCTGTTGGACAAGTTTGATGGTTCAACATGACAAGTTCATTATTTTATTATGCCACAAGTAGCCTTGCATCAACTCCGAGTAATTAGTGAATCTTTTGGCCCGTATTGTTGTTGCAGGAGCACATTTCCAAGATGGAAAGTTTGGAGAGTTTTCTCAATCATATCATAATCAATTATTTTCTCTCCACATAACATCATTCAGGATGTTATGCCAAATAAGGCCGAATTATATTCACTAACATTTTTGTATTCTTGAAATCGGAGGTTCAACCACTCATGTTTTGATTTTGGTAAGATCACATATTTTTGGTGATCAAACCTATCCTTGAATGATTCCCAAAGGTCTGCAAGATATGCTATGGTGATATATTCACCTTTCAAACCATCATTGAGGTGATGACGTAAGAAAATCATGGTTCTTGCCTTTTTCTCATCCGAAATTTTTTTGAACGTTCAATGACATCAAGTAGCCGGTTCGCTTTCAGATGCATTTTTGCATCTAAAGCCCATGTCATATAGTTTCTTCTGAAACTTTTAGGGCGACAATTTCGAGCTTTGCCAAGTTCGACATGGTAACTCTGTATATAGAAATTTAAATATCTAATTTAAATTCAGTCGAGTAAAAAACTGTTAAAATATACTTCAAAAATAAAAATAATCAGTAATTCAAATTCATCGGTTTAACATGAATAAAATTTAAATTAATTAATTTAACATAAGCAGGATTTAAATTGATTAATTAAATTAAATTAAATAAATAAGGGTCGCGGTCATCCGCACACCATAACAACAACAATTAAATAAATATGGGTTGCGGTCGTCCGCCCACCATAATAAAAATACTTAAATAAATATGGGTCGAGGTCGTCCGCCCACCATAATAAAAATACTTAAATAAATATGGGTCGAGGTCGTCCACCATAATAATAATAATAATAATAAATATAGGTCGCGATATTTCGCCCACCATAACAACAATATAAAATAAATTGATCGTGGAGGTAGTTTTATCCTTACAATCAGAATATAACACAAATAATATAAATATAAATTAAAAAGAAAAATAAATGATAATTCTTTTCAATCTTATTCAGATGATCCTGTTTTTCTATATGATGTTGTAAACTTTGATTGTTTTCATTCTTATTAATAAAGTTATTTTATGATGAAAAAAATTAAGTATGAAAATAAATAATGTATGAACTCAATTATTTATCAGTTCAAATCGATCAAGAAACGACCGTGTTGATAACGTGTTAAATAATAATATTATTTTATAATATATATATATATATATATATATATATCTCACATATATGTAGATATATTTATAATATTGTAATAAAGTGATGTAAAGAAGTGAAAGAGAGTGGACAAAAGAGATAGGAAAGAGAGAATGTACACATCTCATGATGTTCACTTACACAACACTACACTATTTATAGTACTCTGGATGCAATATTTTAATATTATTCTATGGATAATTATCTTCAATATATCTAGATTTTTTAATATTTTGTTTTTTTTTTCATATGATAATATTAAAGATAACATCAGATTACAAGTAATTACAAATGACTAATATCAAATACTTAATAAAAAAGAAAAAGAATTTGTAGTTGATTATCGAATACAAGACATTATAAGTTTAGTCTAAAAGAAAAAAACTCAAAACTACTTAAACGCAAACCTAAACAAACAAGAGAATCAAAATAACCAAAAATACTTAAATCAATAACCCAAACAAACCTCAATTAGCAAACCCATATTAGAGTAAAACTGATTGATTTTGAGCATTCTGTTTGGTTAATGATTTTTGAACTAGTTGATCAAAAAAGGATTTTGGATTTTTGAGAAAAAAATGAAAGATCTAAAATTAAATGATATTTTGTTCATTCGATTCGATTCAAATTTTGTAAAAAGTAACTAAAATCGTTGTTTCATGTAATGAATTGGTCATATTTTATTAGCTAAATGAAAATAACAATCTTAAATGCCAAATATGCAACTGTAATGTTTTAGCAAACAATTTTTATAATGAGTTGGTCATATTTTATTAGCTAAGTGGAAATTACAATCTTAAATACTATATATGAAAATTGTAATGTTTTTCTCAACAATTATTACTATTGAAATCTTTTTATCAAGACAAAAGGTCTCAAAATATATTTTCTAATTATATATTTTAAAATTAATAGTTCAGAATATTATAAAGAAATCTTTTCCTATCTAACTGTAATTGCTTCTTATAAAAAATTGATAACCACACAAAAATAAAAAAAATATTTTTCATAATATAGACTTTGATAATATTGGGTTTTCATATCTAAACTCTACATTTTTATCTTAACTTGGAAATCTCAAGTTGAAATCTAAATTAGTTTTAATAAACTCATAGAAATTTAATATTTTTATTATGAAAAGAATATATAAATAGCCAAAATAATTAAAATTGCAGAGGAGAATATTGATAATAAATCATTCATCCACCAAACCTATAGCATTTTATTTTCATATTTTCAATCTTTAGCAAACCCATAGTTGAAATTTCTTTTGAAGATTCATAGGCTGATGTGAAAGTTGTTTCTAAACTCCAAAGTAGTTATACATGAAGTATCAACAATTCCAATTACATATTTTCAGACTGATGTCAATTAATCTCACATTGGTGATCATCATCATCAGTGATACTTTTTATAGTTATTTTCTTGGTTTACTGGGTCCATTATCATGATCTCATTTTCAATTTTAATTATATTTATAATCTTAACTCCATTAGTTATTTTTTGAGCATCGCTGTATAAACGACATTTAGAGCCCCAAATAATTAACTTAAAAAATGTTTTCAGTCAAATCACACAATTTCACTAGTTAATGAGTCTAACCCCATCTACTAAACATGTTAAAACTTTCAATGCCAAGTGTTATATTAAGCACATTATTTATTCAATATTCATAGACTAAATTAACCATTATAAGTATATATATTGGTAAATTACATTAAGTTAATACATAAAAAAATTATATTCAATAGCTTAAGAAAAAGTTTGTAATAAAGCTTAATAATTTACAAATGGAATGTTCAAAGAAGTTTATCTACATGCTAACGATTTAATCAATAAAATTAAATTACGTTGACAAAGAAAAAACAATAAAATTAGATCACTTATGTTTTGGTAAATTAGACGTAGTATCCTAATCCCAACACACTAATGACACTATTTATATTGATATAGATAAATATTGAAATCAACATGATTTTAAAGATATGTAATTTGAAAGTAACTATATTCATATCTAAAACATCTTAAAAAGATGTATGTCTGATCTCTACGTAGAAATTGACTATTTTCCCTATAAAAACATAGTCTATTTATTTCATCATCGGTGAATAAACCAAATATGATGTCACTCTCAAGATCTTTATTTACTAATAATTTTTTTCACCGAACATATACTTATATTGAGTTGATGAAGTCTACATGAAGATTGTTCATTAAAAAACTTGAAACAAAATCATTAAACTGAAAATCAGAACAATTTTCTATAAGATTATTTGCAAGAGTATCCGCTGGCTTGTTAAGCGTCCTAAGGATCCAGGCAAATTCAACTTCCTTGAACTTGACAGCCTAAATATTGATCTCCCTTATCCAGTTTGTAGCTTGAAAATTAGTTGTCTTATTCAAATACAAATTAATCACTTCCTTGTTGTCTTCTTCAAAGATAACTCTTTCAAAGCCCCTACACCAACTATGCTACATCGATGTGAGAAGAGTTTGAAATTCGCCGTCCAAAACCGAAGTTAACACTTTACCTTTAGCTTGACCAGAACCCAAGAATACCCCATCCTCATTTCTTATTAACAAACCTTCCTGAGATCTAGTGTTATGCATAAAAGATGAATCGAAATTACACATCACCCTCGAAGGCCTAAGAAATCTCCATTGATATCGAGGAGGTAATGGGAAGATCGATTGGGAATATAGTAAATCATCAAGCAAGGAAGGAGCTTTCACAATTGAAAGGTCATCAACATTAATAAGGGATTTTTGCAGAGTTGCAATCCACAAGATATGTTTTTTTTCTCATATAGCAATGTATTCCTTGCTTTCCAAAGTCGCCAAAGAATTGTAGTTGACAAATGGTTTAGCTATGAAGAGATACACTCCCAGTTATGAATGTCAAGAATGTCAGTTAGCCATCCATCCATAGAGTCTGGTTGAATTTGGAAAGATCTTAAAGTTATTCCAGATGTTTTCTAAACCGCCATTCCGTATGGAAGTTTGAAAAAAGATGAGAGGTTGTTTCAACTACGTCGCAACATCGAAGACAGTAGAAATCATGACAAACACGACGACAACTTAAATTTTTGCCTGTTGTAAGGCTCTTAGTGATAATTCTCTAGAGAAAATGTTTTAATTTTGGAGATGTCTTTGATTTCCAAATTAACTGCTTCACAGAGTTGCAACTTTAAGTATATAATGATGAAATTCAAAGTTGAGAGGCTAAGTGATAACCTGACTTCACCTAATAGATGTCGATTTTGGTATAGTTCCACCCAAGAAGATATGAGCATTGAGCCGTGCTGAGATAAATGCGCTTGATAATCTCGACATCATCATTAGAAACAAAATTTCATAATAAATCTACATTACAATTCCGACGTGAAATGAAGAAGCTAACTTTATCAAGTTGGTTAACAAAAACTTGATTTATAGCTTTTGGAGGTCGAGGAGGGTATAATGGTAACCAAGGGACCGACCATAGGATGTTTTAGGACCCAATGAAGCGGAAAGAATAGATCCTTCATTGTAATACCTTTCCTTCATGATTCGGGCCATGAGGCAATCAAGATTTTGAAATAGCATCCATGCTATTTTTCCAAGCAATGTCGAGTTGAAGTTTTGGATATCTCGGAACTCAATACCACCCTCTCTCTTTGAATTTCACAAACGTGTCCAAGAAAACCAATGCATTATTTTCCTCTCATCACTTGAACCCCACTAGAACTTCGCTAAAACAACATTAATCTCTTCACATAATGATTTTGATAATCAGAACATATTCATGGCATATACTGGCATGGCCAAAGCGACTGCTTTTAACAAGACTTCTTTCCCACCTTGCGATAAGAACTTTTTAGACCAATTTTGAGTTTTTTGTTTAACTCGATCAACTACATATGTGAAAATTTCCGCTTTTTTCCTGTCGGATTGTTCTGGAACTCCAATATACTTACCACCTCCCCCATCATTGTGAATATTTAAGAGATGCTTGATATGAGTCTTGATATGAGGCTTAAATTTTGATCCAAAAGTGATGGCCGATTTTTTGAGATTAATAGATTGACCTAAAGCTTCTTCATACCTTTGGAATATGCTCTTCAAAGACTTAGCAGATTTTTCATTTGCCAAGCTAAAAAACAAAGAGTCATCGGCAAATAAAAAATTATTTATTTCCAGAGTGGACGAGCTAATTTTAACTCCTTTGATGGACTTGTCAATTGAAGCCTTTGACATCATAGAAGATAAACCTCTGCAACAAGAATAAATAGATAAAGGGATACAAGATCTCTTTGTCTAATCCCACATTTAGGCTGAATATGGTTAGTCGTATTTCCGTTGATCAACACCGAAAAGGATGCAGAATAGACACATGTCATGATTCAGTTGATCCATTGTGGGGCAAATCCAAGGCGCTGCATTGTTTCCTGTAGAAACTTCCATTCTAGTCTATCATAAGCTTTTGTTATATCCATCTTAACTGCCATGTAAGAATTTGCTTGTCGGTTTCTAGGCTTGAGAGAATTGAAGACTTCTTGGGCGATTATTACATTATCAGTTATGATACGACCGAGTATGAATGCAACTTGATTCCCCAGAGATAAAATTCGTAAGATGAGGTTTCAATCTATTAACCAAGATCTTAGATATGATCTTATACCCACCATTGCATAATGCAATTGGTCGGAATTCTGACATAGTTGATGAACTTTCGATCTTTGGTATGCGACAAATGTTGGTGTGATTAAGAACCGAATACAAGATATTAGGATAAAGAATAATTTAACCTCTTGAAAAATATCGCCAGCTATTTCTGACCAATTCTGCTGATAAAAGACTCCTGTAAAATCATATGGACCTGGTGGTCGTTGGAATTAATCGAAAAACAACAACCTTAACCTCTTCCAATGTTAAAGGACGAGTTAAGTCCATATTTATAGAAGGAGTGACCTTAAGAGTTAGTGACCCAATAGTAGAAATATAATTTTGACTTTGTTGAATTTGAGATTGAAGTAAGTCCGTGAAATATTTCTCCGCCACACGAGCTATATCGGGATCACCTCGATGAATAGTCCCATCGTCATCACAAATTGAGGATATGCGATTACGGGTTCTTCTAATTCTAGCAGAGAGATGAAACTTTTTGGTATTGCGATCACCTTCAAATAGCCATATGTTCCGACTTTGAGATTTCTAATAAATTTCCTCATCAAGATAGACTTTATAATGATCCTCTTTTAACTTTTTTCTTTCTGTCCAGTTTGATATAGGAGACGCCATTGCCTTATCGAGCTTTGAATGGAGTATCAATTGCCGCTCATATGCATTAGCATTGTTGTGCTTTTTCCATATAGCGATGTGTTTACGAAATTTTATCAACTTCTCACACAAAGTTATATCCCCAGAGCACGATCCCTTGTCCCAACCTTGAAGATCTGCTGACTTGAAACCGTCCCTATGAAATAGTCATGCGTCGTAAATAAATGATTGACGTGGAATAGGTGGAGCATTGACCATATAAGTTAGTAACGGTCTATGGTCAGATTCCCCATACTCTAGAAAATGAGTTTCAGAGTTGCTATATTGATCATGCCAGTCAACATTTGCCAGTGTTCGATCAAGACAACATTGACCGTAATGTCTACCTCTTTAACCAGCCCAAGAGAAACGATCGCCGCATGATTTTAAGTTGATAAAGCCACATTGACGTTTCATCGTCTTAAAATCACTAAAGGTATGAAGAGGTTTATCACGTCCTCCTTTCTTCTTCGCATTGCTTAAATTTTCAATGAAATCGCACATTACAATCCAAGTTCCTTGCCTTGTAGTGTTTATTCTTTTTAGTCTTTCCCATAAAAGATTTCTATGAGAAGGGTTTGGATGCCCATAGACAAAGGAGAAATATAAAGAAAGACCATCACATTTGATTAAATAATCTACAAGGTTTTTAAACTGAAATTGAACTACAACATCTAAGTGAGGCTTCCACATCAACACTAAGCCACCACTCAATCTTAAAGGAGGAACAATAACATAATGCATAAATTCTAAAGAACCAATCACATATCTGACATAATCTAAATTTTGATTGGTCTCAGAGAGGCACATGATGTTCGGGAGATACTTTTTGGATGTCTCATCGAGGCATCGAACTACCGAGGCATTGCCTAGCCCTCAATCTCACGGAATTGTTTGTTAGCCGAGCGACCCTCAATCTCATCCTCAACTTTGCGCTTTCTACTTGATGAATCTTCCAAACTAGTTGCTCGTGGAACAGAAAAACAGAGGTTGATCTATCGTTTATAATAACTTGGTTATGATCGATCTCTAAACTATCATGAGCATCAGATAAAATGACAAATTGTGCAGGGGCCACGATAGAAACGGTTTCTGTAATTAACGGATCGATCGACTCTCCTATAGTCTCCTCACAGTGAGACTAAGAAACAGCAACTGGAGATGACGATTGAGAGATGATCTGATCCTGATTTACGACATTAGGAAGAGCGATACCCACTGAGAGATTTACTGTTAACGCTTCAAATTCTGTTATAGCAGGTTCAGATTCCGTTGGCTATACAGAAACAAGTGTTGTAGGTTCACTCTCCATAGCAGCATGAGGGTGATGATCAATGTCATTCAAACCAATATCAAAAGGAGACATAACAGTTATAGGTTCATCTGAGTCCTCTAGCCCATCAATGGTTGCATCATAACCAGGAGGAGCAATGGATCCCTAATATGTTGTGTTTTTTTTTATCGTTTTTGGGATTAGTTTTCATTAGTTTTTATTCGGTTTTAGCTTGCATTTAGAGTCTTTCTAGGTCATATTGCATTGCATTTGCATATATCAGGTGTGAAGCAACCAAAGGACAAAATACGAGTCGAGTGGAAGATCACTTGCAAAACCAAATCGAGCCAAGGCATTTCCAGCAAGGCATCCCAGACGGAGAATAAAAGAGTCCCGACTTGACCCAGCCCGGGACACTCTCTCTCTACGCAGAACAAAGAGTCCCGGCCAAGGTCCCGACTTAGCCAGCCCGGGACAAATCTCATTGCCTAAATATCTGCATGCGTCCCGGAATAACTGTTCCGGTCCGGAGAGTCCACCCTGACCGGGACGGTCCCTAAAATACAATCAGAGCCAAGCGTCCCAGGATATGTCCCGACTTGCACAACCCAGGACAATCCGTCCTGGAAGAAATTCTCACATCATCCCGGGGTACCCCACCTCGGTCTGCTAGCCCGGGATCATCGCTCCCAGAAGATAAAATCCAAAGAGTCCCGGCCTGGGTAACCAATGTGTCCCGGATTGCCCAGTCCAGGATGATCGCTCGCGAGAGACTTTCTATAAATAGCAAGAATCCTAACTTTTTAGACACAACTTTCTATTTTTGAGATTTTAGTTTTGTTCTTGCAATTTCTTGTGTTTTCTTGTAAGAATCTTGCTAGTTTACTATCTTAATCTTTCTTAGTACTCTTAATCATGTCTTTATCATCTTTGGTTTGTGTTAATTTCATGCTTAGTGAGTAGTTTTATCCCTAAGTGGGCGGATTAGGTAGATTAGGGTTTTTTAAGACTTGAGTTTGCTACTTAGGGCTTGTATTAAGTATATATTCACTAGATTGATGAGTTTAATGCTAGAATGGAAGTAGCTAATTGATTCTAGAACTTAGGCATTTCACACCCGGAAGATGTTCGATGAAATGCCTAAACCAATCGATCTAGCGTTATTTGAAGCCTAACCAAGAGATTGTGCTAGGATCATGTAGTGATTGTATGGACTAGGGTTTAATGCTTGCTAGTTCATGCATTTAGTCAAGGGATTGATACTTGCATGTTTTGGTAAAAGATATTTACCTAGGGATTGGACTTATCTAAATCTGATAGCTCATAGATCAAGGATAAGCATTTAGATGTTGTTAATGAGTAGCATTCTAGAGGAATAAACCACATGAGTCAATAACCTAAATCTGTCCGCTTAGTTTCTCTTATAATCATCTCTTAATCGTTTTAGTCATATCTTGCTTGTCTTTCTTATTTGGTATTCTCATTAGTTTCAATAGGTTCATTTAGTGACAAAACAATATATTATCAACCTAGACTTAGCGTATCTATCTATAGAATTTGTGCTTAAACGAATTCCCAAAATTGGTTCGATAAACTCGGATACTTGTATCCAAAACTACTATACTACATTTGATCATAAAGTTATATTAGTCTCCTCAATACAATAGGGAGTAGGAAAATATATCTTTATCAATCCCATAACGTGTCTAGAAACATGAATTGTAGGGGTTTGAGAAGGGAGATTATTTGAAGGTTCTGCCGTGATGTTCTCGTCAGATTCAGAGTCAGAGTGGAGACCTTGGAAGCCATTAGTTCCACCGGTATGCATCAAGCACTTACCTGCAACGTGAGTAATAATTCTGCATACCGAACATAAACCACACATGCGCTCATAACGAATTCCCAGTAGAGTATTTGTCCCAAGGATAAAGTGGAAGTTACGTTGAAAGCGCAACAGATTGTTGATGTTCCAATCGATACACAACAGAGTGTAACCCACAGGCATGATGAGTTCAACATTATATTCGACAGTGATCATGTGGCCTATTAAACCCCCTATTTGCACAACCAACTCGCGTTCCAAGTATTGGAGAGGATATCCCGAATTTGAACCTAGAAGGGAATGTAAGACATGATAGTAAGATTCATATTTGGAGACAAACAATGAATAACCAACATCCTTCCAGCAAAAGGACCATGGGCCTGTTCTAAGGATCATCTCTAAAGCTTCCTTTTTGTGGAAAATGAAATGAACCCTGCCACTCTCCAGCAATCGACCTCGGACCAGACCTTCTAAATTCCAAATCCTAGGAAGATAAGTGATAATTGCTCTGGGATTCTGTCTTCAGGGAATTGTTGGATGGACCAACAAAGAAAATCGGTTGTCTGTTAAAGCTTGGTGAACCATAGATGGAGGTAGTATGATCGGCTCCTCCTCTGCTCTCAGAGTTAAATCCTGAATTTGATTTTGAATATATTTCACCATTGAAAAGGAACTGTAGTTGCAGAAAAGAATGAAGATGGGAAAACAAGAAATGTGGAATGAAAGGTAATTAAAAAACTAAACGGAAGTTTGGATAAATGAAATTTGGAACTAAAAGACGAAAATTCTGAAATGAAAACTATGATGAGATCGTGAATGAGAATCTCAGAACACTCCTCAAACAAAAGTCAACGTCATCGTATTCTGACGGTGGCTAAGGGCAAACGAAATTGTTAATTAACAGAATAACGACACATCTTTTATTTACTATTAAATATAATAAAGTAAATGTTAGTTAAATAAATGTTAGATATCAAATTGGTTAGTAAATATATGAGTGTCATATATTGTAATTATCCTAGTAAATAAAATCTTATTACAAATAATTTCTAAGAGATATTATGGGAATGACACGTCATCATGACATACATGTAAATAACACGTAATGGTGATGTTATTTTTCAAAAATATTTCTAAACTAATATATATGAGATGGAAAGTATAAATGTATATATCCTTCATCATATTTTAAAGGTGTGTTTGATTAAGTAGGATATGTAGCGTAGTGATTTGTGTTAGTGCGGTCGTTGTATTATTCCGGGATCGAAATCTACCTATTACATATACATGTATTGTTGACAAAAAAAAAAAACAAAAAATTTGTACTTAATCCAACTTGACATGTACAAAATTCACCGGAGAAATTCAAAGTATTTACAAAATTTCTGTTCTACATGGAAGATGTAGTTTGGTGATTACCTTACTCAAAGCTTTAGCGTTGATGCTGAGAAATAATGACACATCCCTTAGCAATTTTTATTATTAAGAGGGAACCTCGTGATACACGGATTTTTATTTATAAAGACATATTTTGTAATCTTAAGTCGGTATTTGATCGGTTTGCTTGATATATTCAATTTCAACCACTATATTTTCAGCATCACGGATATTTCAAGCTTCCGTTGAAGTTCATTTATCTTATGATTGTTGCTTAGTCATTATTATTTTTTTCACCATTTTTCCATCAACTTCGACTTTCGTAATTGTATATAGTATTTAAATATTTAAAAATTAATAATAATGATTTTATATAGATTCTTTCAAAAAATCATTAATCTTGTCAACTTTTGCAATGATATCATCCTGCAACCCTCAGCGTATATAAATTTCAAAAATTGTATATATTCATGTTTAAACATAAAAACTACGTCATTTTGATAAAATATCAAATTAAAACAAAAATGAGAAAAGAGAGAATTGAACTCATGACCTCTTCAACTTCCCACTAAACTCTTTACCAAATGTCCCTTTAAATCTTTTTGTCAAATTTTATGTCATAATAAATATAATTATGATTTTTTTTGGGAAGCAAACGCCACATGTCAACATGTAAGAGCACCCATTCTCTCATTATATATTAGACTAGGAGAGTATCCGCGCTATGCGCGGATTATGTTTTATATATGTTATTAATATAAATTTTGTTAT
>OVAO01000846.1:0-17874 GCA_900406285.1 Biscutella auriculata | reverse complement strand
TTTGCTTGCCCTCAAGCAAACAAGTTCAAAGCAAGGAAGAGAGGTTTGAAAAACAAGTCTAGCATCCTAAATTCATTGATGAGAGCGTTTTTTATCTAGCATAACTACTCGTCTCATCATTCAAACAAATTCACTATCCGCTATTTTATAGTTGTGCCAAGTCTATCCTCTTAAATATCCTACTTTGCCTTCCTACATCCAATTACAAGAGGGTGAAACATGATCAAGGAAACACAAAGAATTCAATCAGTTCGGTATAACGGGGAGTCCAATGCTCAAGAGAAAGTTCCACACAATGCATGAAGGTTAATCGAAACAAGGTTTCTCTCGCGGAGTGAAAGGGTTATAGTAAAACCGGAAAGACAAAAGCAACTAGGGAATCCAACATTGAACATCCATTTAAACCCCAAATATGCACCTAAGTCTACCCAAATCCTACCATTCTCTCAACCAATTACTTCACCATCTTCTTCCTTTATCACGAGATCTTTTTCATTTCCTTTTCACTTAGCTAGTTTTATCTTTTTCTTTCTACTCCAAGACTTTCTTTTCTTCTTTTCATTCTTTTCTTTGCTTATTTTTTTTCTTACATAGCATTTTTCTATACATAGGAGCTTCTTTCTTTATTGATTTCTTTATTTTTCCACACTTAGAACTAGCAAGTTTTCTTTTGGTGATTATTGTTTCCCTTTTTCTTTCCCTTTCTTTCTTTTTCTTTTCTTCATCTCAAGCATCTGAGAATCAAACTCATCATCATAAGCCAAATTCTACCCTCAACCATTATCGATCAAGACGTAGAACTACCCAAGCTTATTTCATTTCTTCCAACCCTTGAATCAACCTATGCTACCCAAAATGTATGTTCCTTTGTTGGCGCTCTCTATTCTTTCAAGTTTTTACAAAACCACAATCACTAATCATAGAACAAGGAGAGCTCACAAAGTGTTTAGGCTAGGGGGAGCAAAGGGTGATAGGGCATCATTCTTAAGATGAGAACGACCAAATTAAGCCGTTAGTGGTTCGGTTTAGGTGGCTTAAATTCGTGCTTGAAAATCGAAAAGATCATGAAAACATAAGTGAAACCAAGATCATGTTAATTGAAAGTCTGGATTAAACTCAAATAATAATGAAGGCAAACATAGACTAGCAAGCATCAAAGAAAATGGACTTAGCTTTTTAAACATCAAGATCAATTGCATATGAACTTCAAGACTTTTCGAGATTACTAAAGACCAAAATCGATGATCTAGAGTGAAGGTTGTTAAACTCTTTCTTGAAAACGCTTCATGAATGCAATCTACATGAGACTCGATCTTAGTCTAAATGCAATGCATTCCTAGATGAAAAAACCCGAATGAAAACCCGAATAAAAGCGAAAAAATTTCAGATTATTTACAATGCAAAAAGATTCGATCAAAGAAAACAAGACAAAGCAAACAAGATTAGCAAAATGTGGTTCCTCCCCCAAACTTAAATCACACAGTCTCTGTGGGATCCAAGAGAGGAGAAAGAACCAAAAACAAGGGAAGACAAAAATATGCATATTTACAAAGGTATAGAATTGTTACCTCGTACCGGCCAGGTTGACCAATATGTACCCCGGGACGCGTCTCGCAAATGATGGACCGGTGTGGAGCATGACCGGGATGAATTTACCGGGATGAGTCTTCGGGAATCGACACCGGTATGGGTCTTCACCGGTATAGAGATCGGGCCACGTCACGCCTAAGGTGTACCGGTCTAATTGGACCGGTATGATGACCAGTATAAACTCACAGAAATCCTCTTATGGAGTTGTACCGGTGCGTACCGACCGGTATGGTTGACTGGTCCGGTCACACTGGGTTCCCGAATCATTTCCTTTGTAGCCGCTTTGCCTCTCGTTTGATCCTTATCAGTCACCGACCTCAGTATCGATGGAATTCGACCATTGAGCGCCCTAAATATCTGGAATACCTACAAGAGATTCAAACTACAAAGGCAAAACAAAAGATTTCATGCTCCAAAAATCCAGCTTAAGTTCAAACGAAAAACGAAAAAAATGAAATTAAACCGATATATACAAAGGATAATCATGGGACTTCCTCCCAAGTGAGCTTGTTTTAAGTCACTAAACTTGACTTTGTCTTCCTCCTCAAGGTGGTTTGAACTTGATGTCTTGAAGCATCTTGATGATCCTCAAAGTAGATGTGTTATGAGCTTCAAGATCCTCAACCTTTTCCATCTTATACAGATTATGGCCCTTTTGAAACTCAACCCTCCTTAGTAAGTCTCCATAGTTTCCATGGAATTGGTGGCCTAATAAATTTTGGTGTTGGTCATCAAGGTGTTCAACCAAGGTCTCGGTAAGATTCATTTTGAATTTAATGGTGCCTTTATCAATCGACTCCTTTTTCAGATTACTCTTGGGTATGACTTATTCAACACAAGCTCTTTTTAGTGTGGTTGCCTTGTGCTCATTCAAACTTCTTTTAAGACTAGTCTTACCATTGTTAATCTCGTCCTCAACCTCTACTCCAATATGTCCATCTTCAATTTGCTCCTCCAAATACTCATCTGGTAATTCAACAACAGTAAAAGGTTGGTCATCGATGGTAGATCTCCTCATCATTGGGAATTCCTCACAGGCAGGCGGTGCATAAGTTGTTGCTTTTGGAGGAGCATCATTCTCCTCAATAACACCATTAATCTGGATGATCACCCCTCATCTAGTTTCTCATTGTCCTCGATGAGAACATGTGTAGTAAAGGTATTGGCATATTCCATGGGAGCAACTTCGTTGTCCAAATCCTTCATGTGAGAGGTGAGGTGAGCTACTCGGTCGTCTACAACCGTGAAATGTGAGGCAGGGCCTTCAAACTTTGTATCGAGGTTTGTGTAGACGTTATCAATCTTAGCTATGAGCTCCTCCTTGAACACATTGAGTTCAAGGGAAAGTCGTGCTTGGGATTGGAAGAGTTGCTCTAACAGTTGTTAAGTTTCGTCCTCTTTGGCACTAGAGTAAGGAACGTCATGAGCTTGGTGTTGGTGGTTGTCTTGTGCATTGTAGAAACCAAAAGACTCATTGCAAAGGTAATGTTGCACATGTTGAGAACCATAAAGATTGAGCTGAGGCGGAGTGTGAAAGTAGGCTTAGTTTTTGCAGTGAAACATCGGTTGGTAACCGTGGTGTCCTTTATCGTTCGTCAAACTATCAAGCGTTGTCATGATGACTCTCTAGTGTATCTTTCAGAGAGAGTAGAGAGATTAGTAAATGAAATAAAAAGACTTAGTCCCAAACGAATTCAAAGTCCTAATAGCAATTTAAAATCCCGAATCGGCAACGGGGCCATTTGATAAAAGGATTTTGCGCTTTAATTAATCAAATGTAGTATAGAGGGTTTAAATCGAACCAATTCGGGAGTGAGTCACATACTATGACTATAGAGAATTCATCTAGTCTAAGTTAGTAGAGGATTTGTTCGGTCACTAAACAATCCTAAACAAGCAAATTAACTAAAACAAAGCAAAACACAAAAGTTAACCAAAAAGTCAACGAAACCGAATAAACTTGAAATCAAAGATAAACTAAGCGAATGGGCAATGGCAATTGACTCCGGTGATCAAGAATACAACTATGCTGCTCATTTCTAACGTCGAAACGCTAATTCTTAGTCTAGGAGCTATCTAATTAAGGTTAACCCAATCCCGCNAATCACATATTTGAACAATCCCTTGACTAAACATATGATTTATGAGCAATAAACTCTAGTCCATAGAACTACTAAACAACCCTAGCACAATCCCTTGGTTAGGCCTCATTTAGCACATAAAAGATTCATTCAGACATTTTATCGAACACCTTCCGGGAGATAATCTATCTAAGTTCTAGAACAAGGTGATCAATCCTATTTTAGCCTTAAGGACATCAATTATGTGAAAATCATAATAGCTAAGCCCTAAGCAACATCATAGCAATCTCAATCACCCTAATCTACCATCACCCAATCACTTAGAAGATGAACTAGTCACCTATGGTTTTGGCACAAACTCTCAAGGGAGAGAAATGTCTCACCATGTTTGAATTAATATTAAGGAAGAAGAAGAGAAAATAGATGATATATAATTCAAGATCAACAAGCATTCAAAGTGATTACAAAATATTCTAAGAGAAGAAAACTAGAGAGAAGAAAAAGAGTAAAAAAATAAAAGATGAGATATGGTTTGAAATGGGGAAACTCTCTATCTATAGAGATTTTCAAATCTGGGTAGCTGGACCGGTCTGAAATCAGTGCTGGTTTGACGTTGACCGGTATGAAACCGACATTGGTTTGACGCTGAAGTCGTACCGGTCTGGCTGACCGGTATGGTGATCGGGCACAAAAGCTCGGAAAGGCGAGCGGTCATGGTACCGGTCGGGTGAAGACCGGTATGAAACCGACATCTGTTTTACGTTGAAGTTGTTATCGGTTTGGCTGACCGTTATGGTGACCGGTGTGAAACCGACATCGGTTTGACGCTGAAAATGTGGACTTGTCCTTTTTGCTCCAAAATACTCTAATTTGATATCGAACGATCCATTTTATGGTAAAGCTTTATTCCACACATGAACATGGTTAAAACATGCAAATGCAACCTAAACGACTCTAAATGCAATCTAAACTAATGAAAAATGAATGAAAATGAATCCTAAAAACGGTTAAAAACACAACATATCATCTATAGAGCACCAAAGACGGCTAAACTCCAACTTAAAAGAAGTTGTGAAAAAGGAGATCCTTAAACTTCTTGATGCTGGAATCATATATCCTATCTCTGATAGTAACTGGATCTCACATGTGCACGTGGTTCCCAAAAAGTGTGGAATCACTGTCATAAAAAATGATGACGACGAGTTGATCCCCACCAGGACCATAACTGGCCACATAGTGTGTATCGATTACAGAAATCTAAATACGGCAACTAGGAAAGATCATTTTCATCTACCCTTTATCGTTCAGATGCTTGAAAGATTAGCTAGTCATCCCTACTAGTGCTTCTTGGACGGATACTCTGGATTCTTTCAAATTCCCATTCATCCACAAGATCAGGAGAAAACAACTTTCAATTGTCCCCATGGCACTTTTGCTTATAGGAGAATGCCCTTTGGTCTGTGTAACGCACATGCGACATTTCAGCGGTGTATGATGTCAATATTCTCGGAACTAATTGAGGATATCGTTGAAGTCTTCATGAACGATTTCTCAGTACACGGATCCTCGTTTTCCGCTTGCCTGGCCAAGCTCTGTAAGGTCCTTGAAAGGTGTGAGGAAACTAACATGGTGCTCAACTGGGAAAAATGCCATTTTATGGTAAATAACGGAATAGCCCTAGGACATAAGATATCAGAAGCAGGAATTGAGGTCGACAAAGCCAAAATAAATGCCATGATGCATCTGGCACCACCAACCAATGTAAAAGGAATCAGGAGCTTCCTCGGCCACGCCGGTTTTTACCGACATTTCATTAAAGATTTCTCAAAAATTGTGAGACCTCTGACAAGACTTCTCTGTAAAGAGACAGAATTCACCTTCGATGATGAATGTCTGACAACTTTCACGAAAATCAAGCAAGAGCTGATAAGCGCACCCATTGTCCAACCTCCAGATTGGGGATTGCCATTTGAGATAATGTGCGACGCTAGTGATTATGTTGTGGGAGCAGTCCTTGGGCAAAGAAAGGACAAAAAGCTGCATGTCACCTATTATGCAAGCATAACGATTGATGATACTCAGATGAAATATGCTACCACCGAGAAGGGGCTGCTAGCGATAGTTTTCGCAATTGAAAAATTTAGGTCTTACCTGGTAGGCGCAAAAATCATCGTCTACACAGATCATGTAGCCCTAAGGCATTTGTTACTTCAGGAATTCGATCTTGAGATTAAGGATAAAAAGGGAATAGAAAATGGGGTTGCAGATCATCTGTCCAGAATGAGAATCGACGAAAGTATGCCTATAGACGATTCGCTACCAGAAGAGCAGCTGATGGGCATATAATTCTATAACCATCTAAAAACTATGCATGACACGCTCTGCGACATAGGAGCTGTCGCTATAACTCCTGAGAGAGACCCCTGGTATGCTGATATTGTGCCTTGCATGTGGAACGGAACCACCAGACTTGGAAGGATATAGGAAGAAGCAATTCCTGAAACACTCCAAGCGTTTCTACTGGGATGAACCTTACTTGTACACACTCTGTAAGGATGGTCTATACAGAAGATGTGTAGCGGAAGAAGAAGTTGAAGGTATTTTAATGCAATGTCACGGTTCCAATCACGATGGACATTTCGCAATCTTCAAAATCGTTGCAAAGATACTGCAAGCCGGTGTCTGGTGGCCCACTATGTTTAAAGATACACACAACTTCATAGTGCGTTGTGTCCCGTGTTAAAGGAAGGGCAACATCAGTAAGAGAAATGAGATGCCTCAAAACCCGATTATGGAAGTCGAGGTATTTGATGTCTGAAATATAGACTTTTGGGCCCCTTTCCAACCTCTTTCGGAAATACGTACATCCTCGTGGTTGTTGACTATGTGTCAAAGTGGGTGGAAGCAATTGTGTGCCCCACTAATGATGCTAAGGTCGTCACAAAGTTGTTTAAAAGCATAATTTTCCCGAGGTTTGGAATTCCTAGGATCGACATAAGTGATGGTGGATCCCACTTCATAAATCTGACTTTTGAGAAACTTCTGAGGAAGTATGGGTCAAACACAAGGTTGCCACACCTTATCATCCTCAGACTAGTGGTCAAGTTGAAGTCTCTAACAGAGAAATTAAGTCCATCCTTGAAAAGACAGGTTGAATCTCCAGGAAAGATTGGTCTACGAAGCTGGATGATGGGCTATGGGCCTATAGAACAGCCTTTAAAACTTCAATAGGAACCACTCCCTTCAACCTTCTGTATGGGAAGTTGTGCCATATGCCTGTAGAAATAGAGTATAGAGCTCAATGGGCGATCAAGTTTCTCAACTTTGATCTTAAATCCGCTAAGGAAAAGCGTGAAATACAACTTGAAGAGTTGGATGAAATTCGCCTAAACGCTTATGAAAGCTCCCGACTTTAAAAGAAAAAACCAAGTCCTTCCACGACAAAAAAAAATTCCGTAAAAAGATTAAGGAAGGAGATCTTGTGTTACTCTTCAACTCAAGGTTAAGTCTCTTCCCGTGAAAACTGAAATCGAGATTGTCGGGACCCTTACCTGTTTTAGAAGTGCGTCCTTATGGTGCGGTTGTTCTTCAAAATGATAAAGGCGATGCGTTTGTCGTCAATGGTCATCGTGTGAAGCCTTATTTAGTAGAAGCTATGGTTGAAGACATCCACTGCATCCATCTTTTGGATTTTCCCTGAGTGTCCTCTGAGCGTTCGTCAAGCTAATGACGTTAAACGAGCTTGCTTGGGAGGAAGTCCCATGTCTATCATTGTAAATAGTCTTTAGTGATCTCAATTAGGGTTTTTACTTGCTAACGGGGAAGCTTGGAGTTTTTCATTTTTGCAGGTTCTGGAGAATCGGAGCGGAAATAATAATAAATAATTAAAATCGGACTGGTATCTGCCAAGTACAGACTGATATCGGTTATGTCCAGGTTGATATGGGTGTATCGGCCATGACCACTTCAATATCGGTCATGTTGTGGCCGATACCGTCAGCTCCATAGTTTAATAATCGTTCGTTTTTCGTCTCTGTTTTGGGATTCTCTCGGGTTTAATTCGGTCCGATTTTATCTCTATAAAACCGGTTTTTAGGACCACATAGCTTTTATCACTTATCTCTCAAGCTCTTGTTCTCATTAAGGTCCCTCATCTCTCTAGATTTTTTCCACAAAACCATTGTTCTCTCGTCTTCTCCTTACCATATTTGTTTCCATTATACTAAGCAAAGTCTTGATTTCATTTCGGTTCTTGACTCGGTTACTTTTTGGTCCGGATTTTTAAACTTTTTCCCGTGATTTTATTTAAAGTAGGTTGTATTTGTTCAGGATTTATTTTTTAAGAATATCGTGCTAACTTCTTCTCTTGTCAATTATAGCACATTATGTCGAACAACACTGTCACTTTAGGTAACTCCACAACAGAACTCTATGCGGGCCAATCAAGCAACACGTTCGGCTCGACGACAGGTTACGCGGTCACGTCGAAATAATAATCAGGCGCCAAAAATCGAACGCACATGGACCTTAAATGCGGTACAGGAAGAAGGAGTATTCCAGACCCTTTATGTGCTGCTTCTGGAAAAGGAGCATGTCGGGACGTCAGTCGGTTCCACGCTCACACTGCACCATCTCGGTCTTTTTGACGATGTGATGGATTTGGGTAATACTATGGGAGTCGCGGGATTCGTCGACTTTGGAGGCATGACTAGTATCGAGTCAACGTGCATGTTCCTACCACCTTCCGGTTCAACTTCTACGACGATTTCATGCATTCTGAGGATTCAAAGATCGGGTTTTTGAGATACCGAGACGGATACGGAAATCATGACCAGACGAGCCTAAAAGCCCTTGCCAACATGTACCGCCTCCCCACCGATGTGAGTGGGCACTTCACCGTCACGACTGATGATGAGAAAAGATACTTCTATGAATTTATTGGAAGTGGCACCTTCGTGTCCGGCGAGACAAAGAGCTCTTGTATTCGGCATCTAGCGATCCGTTACATGCACAAGCTCATAGCCAGTGTTTTCTTCGTGAGGAAGCCAGCGGTCACTATTGATATTGAACAACTCTGTTTCCTCATGATCGGAGTAGTCCCGTGGATTCGGAGATGTTTCAACAGTGACGAAATGTTCCCTTCTATCGGGCGTTGTAGGCCAGACCTTATCAGGCTCCTCGACTTCTTGCTGCAAAACGTCAGAGACCTTATCATAGCCGAGCTTTGCGCTCCTGCTTAGATAAATGTCGGCGGTCTCCTCACCACCCAATTCTCGGAAAGTGGAGCAGAGGACCACCGTGACACTATGATACCTCTAGGCTTGATGAACCTGGCCTATTTAAAGAGCACAAGATTCTTATCCAGGAAGTCACATGAGAAGTTCGTTTACAACTTCACCAGTCATCGGGGCCGCAAGGAGTTCTTTCTCCTGCTCAATGAGCAGCTCACCTCATTCCTCGTCAATCGCTTCAACATCGACTTCAGTCCCGTACCTGCTCAGCTTTATAATCCCGAAGGTCCCTACCCTATTGAGCCTTTTCTTGCACGAAAGCGTAGGTTCGATACCTTCAGAGATGAACCAGAATGGGCTCCGGAAAACGACAAATACTTCTCTATGTATGAGTATGGATCCTACCATGATTTCTAGGTAACCCTAAACACCTCTTGTAAATAAGCATTTAGTTTTCATTCTTTTTAGGTTCCTTCCTTAGGCTTACACAGGGACTATGTAGTTTAAGTTTGGGGGAGGGACCGCCTTAGTACTAATCCTAGTTTTCTATTTTGTTTTCCTTATTTGAGCCTCATTTGCATTGTTAATACTTATGTTTGATTTTGAGAAAAAAGCAAAAAAAATTCAAAAATTCAAAAAGCCAAAAATATTTTTGTTTCCATTCGGTTTTCCTTTTTTTAGACTGCATAACATTCTAGCTTAAGATCGAGTCCCATTTAGCTTGCACTCGGTTTTTCAAAAGAGAGCTTTAGAACTTTTACTCGCAATCATCTATTTCACCTTGTAATCTCAAAAATTCTTGAAGTTCATTGCCATTGATCTTGATGTCTAAAAAGCCAAGTCCTCGGATCCCGAAGCCTGCTAGCTTAGGATTGCTTTCATTTTAATATGAGTTTTAATCTGGACTTTAATTAGCATGATCAACTGTTTCACTTGTGTTTCATGGTTTCTCTTATTTCATGAACGAGTTTGGACAGCTTAAACCAAAACACTATTGGTCCAACTTGGTTATCCTCATTTTAAGGATAATGCCTCTCACTCGATCACCCTAAGCCTAAACACGTGTGAGTCTTCATTACTTTGTTTTAGTGACTGAGGATTTTGCAAAAACCTGATAGATAGAGAGCACAACATCGAACATCTATGCGGGTAGTTAGGATTGAGATAAGCATTGGAACTGAATTATGATTGGTAGCTCTAGGACTTGATTCATTCTGGTTCTGGGTAGACTAAGCTTGTTTAATGTCGGGTATATCTTGTAAAAAGAAAAGAGAATAGATTGGGAAAGATAATATAAAAATGATCAAAAAGAGAAAAACCTTAGGGATATAAAAAGAAATAAGAAAGCGAGTTGCTAGATCCTGAGTAAAGTTTGTAGTGCTTTAGTTTAGTTTATATATATATATGTGTGTGTGTGTGTTTATGTATATCTAAAATAAAAGGAGTCTAGCAACTCAGAAAAAGAAAAGAAAATCGAGAAAAGAATCCCTTAAGGTATAATTAAATTGGCAAAAAGGTTTGGAAAAGAATATGATCGGGTAGACTTAGGTGCAGATTTATGGGTTTAATAGATGTTCGGTCTTGATTGCCCCTTGCTCTTAGTATTACTTGATTTTGCTATAATCCTCTCACTCCGCGAGAGAAACCAAACTACCGTACCGATTGAAAGCATGTTGATTCGTTTGATCATGTTCCACTCTTGCTTAATTGAATGTAGGAAAGCATGACTAGGTCTAGTTAGGTGGATTCCTTGGCTTGGTAATAATGATGGATGGAAATTTTGCCTGAATGATATGACGAGTAGTTATGCAAGGATGAAATGCTCTCATTGTTGACTTTAGATTGTTAGAGCTCTTGTTTTTCAAACCTCTTTCTCTTATTTAGATTTTGTGATGCTTGAGGGCAAGCAGGATCTAAGTTTGGGGGAGTTGATATGCTCGGTTATTATTGTTATTTTAGTCCCGTCTTTTCCTCGATTTTGTTCATTTTCGGTTGTTTTAGAGTCTTTTATGATTGCATTCGTGTACATATTGCGTTTCCAGGTGTTTACAAGGACCGTGCAACATTCGGGGATAAAAAGGACTGAAATGAGCAAGAATGAGTCAACTCTGGAAGTCAACCAAAGCCAGTATCGGCCACAGAGCAAACAATATTGGCCAGGGAATGCTCCAGATGCCAATATCGACCACTTCATGCCCCACACCTCAATATCCGCCAAAGAAGAAGCAATATCGGCCACTTCATGCTCCATACTCCAAATATCGGCCACAAAAGGATCAATATCGACCACGTCCTGGCCGATATTGGATCTGCCATTTGCCAAAAAGTCTAATCTACGCCTAGCTCGTTTTTACCCTAATTGTCTCTCTTTTTAAACCTCTTTTTGCCATTTTGGGTAATGTTGTCAAATGTGGAGAGTAGTAGTGTGTTTAGTGGAGAATCTCTCCTTTGGGTTTTGCCTTTTTGGTGTAAACTCTAGATCTAAGTTTGTAATCAGTTTTAAGTTTTAATCTGAATCTCTGCTTTAGTTTAATCTCTTCGTTATTTTTAAAGCTTATATCTTAGGTTCTAATCATGCCTAAACATGAATCCCAAGTTGGATTTTGTGTTCTAGCCATGATTAGTGAGTAGTCTTTTATTTTGAACTTATGGATTAGTTAGATCTGCTGATTTTAGGAATGGATTTGGTGTTTATGCTTTCATTCTTTCATTAATCTTCATGCCTTATGTGTTTAATGCTTTAATATATTTGATCCATCTATTTTAGATCTGTTCCTATCTGGTTTGCCTAGGAGATTTTGATAGGTTGTTAGATATGAGCAATGCATGTTGAATATATTCTATTGACACGAGAGTGCCTAGGATTGTTTAGAGGTTGGAAGGAATTGTTCTTATTGCTTTCTGGATATTGAATCTAGTCAAGATATTGCGAGGATCTTATCTGGAAAAGGGATCTTTGACGCGAGAGCGCGAGTCTTCTTTTGATATTCCTAGATCTAGGATTAGCAGAATCCTGTTTTAATTAAGCACCGCTTTCTNCTGAACTCTAATCACCGGTTTCTTTCTCTAGTCCATTTGCTTAGGATTGTTTTACCCTTGCTTTTCACTTGCTTTGTTCTGTTTTACTTTATGCTATTATTCTAGGATTGTTAGTGACAGCGTTCAATCCCTATTCTACATAGACCAACTAGACTCGATATAGGCTGATTGACCTAGTCCAACTCCCGATTTGGTTCGATATATACCCACCTTCTTTATTTATAAATAGTTGTATTTTCCTCTGCTCTACTCATCTATAGTAGCAGTAGTGGAGAAACACCTATTTATCAACCCCTCCGTAAGTTTCAACTCGATCCAGACTCATCTGGTCGTGAGAATCACGCAACATTCCCTCAGTACGGCCAGCGTAGCCGTACACGGCCGTACCTTACAATTTCACATCAAATCCTCGACCGTTTATTCATTCCATACCATTCTCTCTTGACTGTTCTTTATGTTTTCACCCCTTATCTAGATCTAACAAGTTTCGTGTTCTTTGTGTTTAGGGTTTGGGAGATTTGAACTCGTGGCCACCTCAAGACGTCGGCCTAAGGTTAGTTCTACTCCAAGGTGATGTATGCGCGATCGAGCAACTTGAGGAAACCGAACCAAGGGAGGCTAAGCTCGAAGTTCCACTGGACCAGTCACAAGAGCTCAAGCAAAGAGGCTAGCCAACGCATTGACAAGGACTTGGAATGAGCTAGAGAGTGGGTATGACCATTTGAGGAAGGATGAAGGACCGACCATCTATTACCTCCTCTCATCTCCTTCATCTATCTAAGTCGGATCAATGGGTCTTATAGGTACTCTTTTCCCTCAATGAGTTTTTTCCCATGTGGTTTTCTCATTGAGGTTCTGATGAGACCATTGCACTAGACCTCATGACCGCGCCAAGGGAGCTATTCAAGCGGCCTTATGACCGTTGGAGAATTCTCTTTGGTTCTATCTTAAATTTAGCGTTTTATGTTTTCCCTTTTAGGGTTTTCCTTCCTTTTCAAGCTTGCTATTTAAAAACTTTGTAGCCGTTTGTGGCATTTTAACTTTCAAACTTATTGTAACCTTAATGGTATTATCTTGAGACTTCTCTAAGGATGAGTCATATTCCTTAGGGTTTTCGGTGCGCCATATCCGAAAACCAACCTCCCTGTTTGTGTCAAATCTCAATCTTTCTGATCTTCTTTGCATAAGTGACCAAGCGATCGATCCTTACGAGACAATAAGATCCATTCTTGTTCCATCGTTCAGATCTCTTTCTTTCTCACTTTTGCTTCGCCTCATAGTCTTTATTTCTCTTTTCCCTAAGATTTGTCGAAGCAAGTTACCATTTGAAGTCCAACTGATCGACGGAGTTACGCAAGAGCTCATTTGTACGGCCGGCGGGGCCGTACCGGCTGTACCATGTCACCTTCCTCCACCTTCGTCGTCCGAAACTCACTCATTCGCACAACTCTCTCGACTGGATCTCATCTTCTGTCTAAAAGGAGAGATCTTTACAAAGGCGTCAACTTTAGAGAAGATCTGGTCGCGGGAATCGATCTTGGTCCCCTCTGTACGGTCGTGCATCCGTACCGGCGACGCCCGACGGAACCATTCTTCCACCACCGACCGAATCTCTCTTTCCATTCATTTTCTCTCGACTGAATCTCTTCTTTTCCTTCCTTTAAGAGTTTCCCTAAGTCTCCTTTCGTTTGAACGCAGGAATACAGAGAACGTGCAACGTGGTCGCCTTGCTCTCGCCGCGGCCGCCTCTCGTCGAGTCCAGGGATATGTCACAAAGGCATAACTTCATCAAGTGGACGTGTATCAGATCTAGAATAGAGTGATCGAAGAACATGGAAGAATGAAACCTAAGCATCAAAATCCATTCCCTAATCACCAAATCTCCCTATTCCGTTCACTTATAAAGGAGACTACTCACTAATCATGGTTACGACACACAATCCCATGATAGATTTATGCATAAGCATGATCAAGAACAAAATCAAAAACTTAAACAAGAAAGAAAGAAAGAAATGAAGAAAAGATGGGATTAAGCTTGAAATTCAAAGTTAATACAAGTGCGAAAAGTAGTCTGAAAACTTAAAATGGGCAAAAGCTCTCTAGTTTTTTAGGTCTAGAAACTATAAAGGGGTCTAGACATGAATGCAAACATTATGGTCAACTCATTAATTGGAGGTTGACTTTGGCTTGGATATAATCGTTCTACACTCGTCGATGTTGGTAATCGATCTGGTTCAAGGTCTTCTCCTCTTGGATTGCATCGGTCTAGTATGATCGATGCTTATGACCGTTGCACTCCTCTTGATCTGGTTTGATACTCGGTTCTTCTCATTGTATTGGCATGAACAGCTCGATGCTTAGGTCCGATATGGCTTGTTCTTGGCTCCTTAGGTCCAATTTGATCTTGTTCTAATCCCGTCTCTTGCTTAAGTCCTCTTCAATCACTTGAACGTAAAATATGCACAAGTGCAATCCTAAAGGACCTAAATGCAATCCTAAACTAAACAAAAAAGAATATAAAAGATGGCTTAAAACAATAATAAAACCACACACATCAACATGCTTGTTGATCTTCCAGTAAAATTGCGAGATGTTGAAATTCCCACCAATTTTGTGATCCTGAAGATAGAGGATGAGCCTAAGGACCTGTTGATTCTCGGATGCCCATTTCTTTCTACCACAGGCGGGTACATTGATGTCAACAATGGAACAATAAGCCTTAATCTAGGAAAGGATGGAACTCAACTCTACAAGACAAGCAAAATGGGAAACAAGTCCCTAGTCGAGGGACCAGCTTTTGTGGTTAGGATTGTTCAAGAGGCGGGCAACGATGATGGTAGCGATGAGGATGTTATAGATTTGTATGCGGTAACTGAGTTCAGAAAAGCGTGCAATTGAGTCCTGAATTCCTCCTTCTCTCTACCCTCGTTATATCCCAAAGATAAGAAAAGAATACATTGTGGTTGAGTAGTAAGGAGACAGGCAAGGGGTACTAAATCACTCCGCGTTCGATCCATTCGCTAGGAAAAATGTAGTTTAGCAGGAGATATGCAAGGGGTACTAAATCACTCCGCGTTCGATCCACGTGCTACGAAAAGATGTGATTTAGTAGTAAGGAGACGAGCGAGGGGTATTAAATAAATCTACGTTCAATCCACCTGTTACAATATCACCAAAAAAAGGAAAAGAAAGAAAAGAAAAATAATAAGGCCAAAGTGCCAATGTTTATGCAATAAAGGGTAGAGGGGAGAAAGGGATTGGAAGGAGAAGAAAACCGCTTGAAGGACCTGAGAGAGTCGAGAAAAAGGCTCTTGATCAATCTCTTATTGGGAAGGGCTACCTCATGCCTTACAATGGCATCATAGAGTTTTTTGACTGTATTCAGGTTCTCACTTGTATTTGGCGCTTATATGTTAGGTTGAAGGTGTTGGTCACTAGGAGCGTACTTAGCCTAGGTTGCTTGCCTGGTTTACTAACTCTTAGCGTGCGTATCTTGGGTTTCCGCCCTTATTTCAAACCTCTCTCCTAAACCGAACTTTGTCTTGCTTGAGGACAAACATATGTGAAGTTTGGGGGAGTTGATAGGTAGTGTTTTTAGTCGTTTTTGATCCGTATTTTGTATATGTTTCTTCTTAGTTATGATGCATTTAGGTTCTTTTAGGTTGCATTTGTGCATATTTGTTGTTTCTGGTGATGGAGAAGACTAAGGCGTGAAATTGGATCGAAAAAGACAGATAAGGACCAGAAACAGAGCATATCGGGCATAAGTATCGGTCATGTGAGACCGATACAGAACAGAGAGAGCAGAGCGAACCATATCAAGACCATGTGTCGGACCAAAGTGGTCGACACAAGATAGGGTTCAAAGAAGGAGATCCAAGAGCACATCAGTCAAGTACATCGGTCTGACCTGACCGATATTAGTAGAAATGCAAAGTTTGAAGGCTATATCGACTGCATACATCAGGCAAGGTAACCGATGCGAGCCTGAAATGGATCGACCAGATTAGACCGGTCAGCACTAAGAGATCTAGTTCAGCAAAAGTCAATATTTCAGAGTTGACCTAGCCGAATTTGTCCATGTTTTTAGAGAGTATAAATAGTTTTTAGACCTGAATTTATCAAAAGTTTTGTTCTACTTTTGTTTCCAAGCACGCTTTTACCCTTTTTGGTGAAACCTTGTATCTTGAGCTTAAATCAAAATTTCCTTCTTGCTTTTCTGTGTTTAAGTTTTATTTTGCTGTCTAAATCTTGTGTTTTCACCATGATTAGTGAGTAGTTTCCCTTTAGGCGGATGTATTAGCTAGATTAGGGAATGAATCATGATGTTTAGAGTGTGTATTGCTTATTATCTTCTTCCAAAAGATGATCTTAATGTTAGATTAGACTTAGCTACTCTATTCTAAATCTTAGGGAGATTATCCCCCGAGAGGTGTTTGATGAAATTTCTGAACGAATATTTTGCATTGTTATGCATTGCTTTCCAAGAGATTTTGTTAAGAATGTATAATGGTTGCATGGAATAGAGTTCATTGCTTCTTAAATGTGGCTTCTTCCAAGAGATTGTGTCGATGCATGTTTTGGATAAAGATTTCTACCACGGGTGGATTGATCTAAATTTGGAATTCCTAGACCTAAGATTACCACTTGTTGTTTGAATTGAACATTTAATTCCTGAACTTAATCACCTAGATGGACTGTCTAGTTCATCTGCTTAGTCTTTATTATTATTTTCATTTCAATCGCTTTATTTGACTTTTCACTTGCTACAATTGACTTTTTCTATTTGCTTTGATTTGCACAATTAGGATCGTAAGTGACATTTCCGAAATCCTATTCAAACATAGACTAAGTGGGCTCATCGCATAACTAGATGGGCTAAAACCGATTTGGTTCGACGTAATACCCTTCCACCACGCTTTTAGCCAATAAAAGCAAGGCTATCAGTAATATAGGCTAGATGAAGGTAAATTATATTCTCATTAAATATACTCAATTACATTTTTAATTGCGTACTCTACTTAAGTCAAAACGGCAAGTATACCTTCATAAGCGACATTGTCTCAAACCAAAACAATGAAACCTCGAACCTGAACACCACCATCTTGAACAGAACCACCACTGAGGCCTCGAACCCAAACAATGTTGTCTCGAACATAACCACCAGTGTTGCCTCGAACCCAAATGACCCCTCAAATAGACACCGTTGTTTCAACTTCTTAGGATTGAATAGAATTGTGACGCCTCGAATAGACACCAACATTTAAACTTCTTTGACTCGAACAGAACCGAGAATGTCGCCTTGAACAATTACCTACGCTACGCTTCAACTTCTTTGGCTCGAACAAAACTGCGACCGCCACCTCGAACTCAAACATCGCCTCGAACAGACACTGTAATTTCAACTTTCGCAGCTCGAACATGAACTCGTTGAACATGTACAAATTCTTCACCCCGTCAAACAAGAGTTTCTTCTTTTTTGGTGGTATTTCTCTTTGTTGAACACGATATATAGTGTTTTTATCCATTTTAACTTGTTTCTTATGCTCAGTTTTTGTTAGTTTAGGTTGCATTTAGGTTCTTTTAGGTTGCATTTGCATAATCTGTGTGTTTCACGTGATGAAGGTGAGCTATGGGTCGAATAAGACGAAAAAGAGCGGAAAAGGAGAAAAATCGAGGAGATGTGCATTGTACTGGTGATCAGTACCTTTTAACATCTCATCGGTCCAAGGAGTGCCCAAAGGTAGTGGCCAATACTGGCCTGGGTACCGGTTGTCCCAGAGTTGATGATGAGGCAAGGAGCTATGTATTGACATTAAGTACTGATATACTCGGTTTTTGTCGCCTTTTTACCCATTTTTAATGATCATTTTAGTATAGTTTATGATGCATTAGAGTCCTTTAGGCTTGCATATTGTATATATTATGCATTT
>OVAO01000845.1:0-17887 GCA_900406285.1 Biscutella auriculata | reverse complement strand
ACAAATAGTAATCCAGGCGTTAAAAGCTTTCCCTGGATAATATGGTTCATATGGAAGATTAGAAATGAGAAATTTTACTCAGGAATAGAGAGGGACCCTCCCGGAACGATAGCTCATGCCGTGGGAGAATATGAAGAGTGGAGGTGTGCGAATTTGCCAGAGGACACCCCGGAGGACCCAATTACCCTAGTACCGAACGTGCCGGAGAGGGAAAGCGAAGACCATACATTCACCTGCCGCATCGATGGATCTTGGAAATCTGGAGATAATACGAGTGGAGTGGGATGGGTTTTACACCTCCAGGATGGAACGACGGATTTAATAGGACTAAGCGGGATTAGGCGAGGGCGGGATCCCCTGCACTTGGAACTCAAGAGTCTTATTTGGGCAGGGTAGAGTATCCTCAAGTTGCATCGATTCTGCAACTATTTCATTACTGATTCTCAGGATCTGATCAGGATGATGGACAAGCCACAAGACTGGCCCGCCTATACCACGAATCTCGAGGAAATTCAAGATCTAAAGGAGGCAATTCCGGATTTTATGGTTAAGTATGAACCCAAAACCGCCAGAAGTTAAGAGCAAAGTTTTTTCATTCATTGGAACGATTGTACCCCTGGATGCTAGACCCTTCTAATATCTTGTCTTCTCTAGGATAGTCTGTTGTCCAAGAGTAGATTCGTGTCAAATAAAAAAAAAAAGTGAAAATTATGGAAAAACCAGAGTTGTTAGTGGAGTACTAGATTAGGTTTACCATATAACCAAAAAAGAGAAATTTATTAAAGAGTTTTGTTTGTTCAAAATATCGAAGACTTTGCGTATGAAATGGTAGATAAGTAACTTAAGGGAAATCGAGTGTTTGATTTAAATTCATATAGTTCCACACTTGCATGCAATGGAGATCAAATGATTTCTTACTGATCATGTGTTCACAAATTTTACAAAACAGGCAAGTCTATAAAGATCATTACATAGGAATAAGAAGAGTTCAGTTATTAGATTTCTTCGTTTCAATGACGATATTTGTATCAGCCCATGGCGTACTTTTGGGTCCAGGCCCGAGCAGTGGACTCGTACTTGTTCTTGTCTGTCTTATACATATGAGCTATCTCAGGAACCAATGGATCATCCGGGTTTGGATCCGTTAACAACGAACAGATCGATAGCAGCACCTGTTGCATCACACACATCATACAAATAAATAACTGATTTTCACTTGGAAGCAAAAGTATGCCTGTTTCATCTGAACCATAGGTGTTTTATGGTTCTCATGAGATAACAAAATGAGGAAGAACAAAATCAAACCTTGGAAATCGTGAGCGCAGGACTCCACTGCTCCTTCAAGATGTCGAGACAGATGCTTCCATTGCTGTTAATGTTTGGATGGAACACTTTTGTCCTAAAAGCCACCTACATTTGGTCGCACCATACATATAAGAGCAACAAAAGCAAGCAACGACCGAGAGGAACACGCAATGGATGGTAATAGCAACATAACAAACGATGGCAGACACAAAGTCCAAAACTTTTTGGAAGAAGAAGAAAAAGCTATGGAGAGAGATGATATACCTTAGGAGGTTTAAAAGGGTAATCCGGAGGAAAATGGATTGTTACAAGAAAAACTCCACCAGAATAAGGGCTGTCTGATGGTCCCATTATCGTGGCCTGCCAATGAAACATGTCTTCTGCGACAGGCCCTGTTCAAATTAAGCAAGCAAAACCAAAAGAAGTTCAATATCAAAACAAGAGGAACAACAAAGGGCAGGTAAGATGCTGGTCAAGGGATCNCTGCGACAGGCCCTGTTCAAATTAAGCAAGCAAAACCAAAAGAAGTTCAATATCAAAAACAAGAGGAGCAACAAAGGGCAGGTAAGATGCTGGTGAAGGGATAAAATATAAAAGAACATCAGAGTTTTTTTGGTTAAAGATCTCATCCAAGAAATTCACAAATGAAAACCAGATGCAGAGAGCAACAAATCAAACAAGTTTTGAACTTTGAACCTTACCATTTTGTCATTCATGCACAATAAATAAATAAAAAACTCGGCCATTTGCAGCTGAATTAGCGAAAATCAGGTTCAAAATTACAAAACTGGAGAACCTAATATATAATTAGATCTAAGCTAACGAGAGATCAAACACACTAAATGAGCAAAAGACGATNCAAATGAAAACCAGATGCAGAGAGCAACAAATCAAACAAGTTTTGAACTTTGAACCTTGGCCTTTTGTCATTCATGCACAATAAATAAATAAAAAACTCGGCCATTTGCAGCTGAATTAGCGAAAATCAGGTTCAAAATTACTAAACTGGAGAACCTAATATATAATTAGATCTAAGCTAACGAGAGATCAAACACACTAAATGAGCAAAAGACGATAAAAAAAAAGTGAAAATTAAAATTGAAGGGGGTTAAGGTTATGATCAATCATCATCATCACCATCAGCAGCTCAGAGCACAGCACATTTTTTTAGAAGCAAACAAAGTCAAACAAAGAGAGTCGAAAGAGGCACCTGCGCTACATGAAGTCGGAGGATCCTTCTGAAGATCCTTCAATTCCTTCAAGATCCGCTTTGATGCCATATCCAAAACCTACGTTTCAAGGATCTACAGAAACATAACAATCCAAAAAGGAATACAAGGGTCATCATCATCATCACATACAAACAGATGAAGATTATGACGGACAGAAATAATAACAATATACCTCCGGTATCGACGTTATTGTAGGGCAATTGGTTAATAGAATAAGGAAAATGGAGGTGGAGGAGAAGAAGCAGCTCAAATGGTGTGTGGTCGCGAGCAGAATAAATAGGCTGGGAGAAATTTTGTAGGACTCTGCTTTAATCTTACAGATTCCTTTCATTTTTTTTTTAAATACTTTTTTTTTTGGGTGGGCCAAACGTAGCGTTGTATCTACGGCGTAAACAAAGCGGTTGTTCATGTGGCGCCGATGGTATTCCATTCGCATCAAACGTCGTCGTTTAGCTGTTAATCATCATTGTCGATGTTTTGCTTAGGAGAATATATTTGAATGTTTGGTTATCCGTTCGAATTTCGTATTAATTTATTTGAGTTTCGAGTTATCAGATTTAAAATTTGTTCAAGTTATTTTATTTTTTAGGTTGGGTTATTTTCCAATTAGGTTCAGGATATCAATTTTTTTTAGAATTTTTTAGGTACGGGTCGAATTTAGATAGGATTAAACTAGTTTTCAACAAAAAAAATATTACAAAATACTTGAAAATTTAGTCTATTTTTATTTTTTAAATATAATAAAAATACAAAAATAAACATATAATTGAGAATAAAATATTTAAAATATATTAAATATCCAAAAATTTAATATTGTACTTACAAAATTATATCAAATTTTTAAAATACTAATACATATTTAATATTTAGATTTAAATTCAGGTTCTTCGAGTACCCTAATATTTAAGATCGGTCCGAGTTCGAATTTGATTTTTTGAATTCTAAAATTTAGTACTGATTTAGATTTTTTCGGGATTCGATTTAAGTTTGATCCTTATTTTTTGGGTCAGGTTTGAATTACTTTTCAGATTTTTTTTTTTATCCATAGCTATTCGAAATTAACCAAGGGACGTTGTAAAAAAAATTATATTGGATATATTTGATTTATTCAAGGAGGGGCTTCTAAATCTATTTGATTATCTGTCGTGTTCAAAAGCTTGAGACCTCTCTCGCTATTTCCCAAACATCCATTCGTAAACTGTTTGGACCATCTTTTTTGCTTCGGTTCCTCATCACTTATAGCTAACACGACGTCGTTGGGGAAGATATCTCGTTTGACCAAAGCGTGCATCACCGTCAACCCCAAGACACCTATCACCATCAGAGTTGCTGCCCCTGACATCACAACCGACAATATCTGAGTTGCTAATCCAGTGACTTCCTCTGAATATTTGATTGTTGTCGTGGCCACTGCCGTCATCGGATACGTGTAAGCCCCACAAGCTAGCGAGAACCTGACGTTTAAGCACTATATTATTAATATGTCATATAAGTGATTCTTCTAGTTAAAGAAAGATCAACTTACTTGAATCCGCGGAAAAAGTTAATCCGAACAATCTGAATCACAACAAGGCAAAGAAGTTAGCATTTCGTGCTACCCAAGTAACAGGGTTCTGTCTCAGTGGAACATGAAAAAAAGAAGCAAATTACCAGAGACAAGTACAAGAACAAGGATATGAAGTAAGCGAGGCGTGAACCGATATGGAAAGAGGTAGAGATTTTGGTCCAAGCCATGGAAGCGACGCCAGGGTCAACCACAAAGAGGAAGAAAACAGGGTGAAGCTCTTTAGGTAAAGTTTCGTTTGTAGGAAGTCTCTGGTAGAGAGTCACAAATAAGACGAAGTAATAAGCTAATCCCATGGCGAAGAAGAACATCGGTCCTTCTTTCAACCCCATGGATGCTCCTAGAAGTGCTCCGACGAAATTACCGACGATGGAAAGGTGATTCGAAGGGTTAGCAACTTTTGAGAGGCGTCTTTGTCCACCGAACATCCACTGTCTGTAAATCTTCATCTCAAGACACAAGACCGGAGCCATAAGGATGTACGGAAGATGTGAGGTTATTGAGTCCGGGATTCCAAGTGCCAAGAAGAGGATTGATATAAAAGGAGCGAAGAAGAAATTGACCCGAATTGGATGCTGGTACTCGCGACGAACTGCCTCGAAGAATAATATGGTTTTGAGGAGGTAAGTGGCTGAAACGGCGAGGAGGAGAACCAGAGAGATCCACCAAAGCACGTGGTTGATCAATTGAATCAGGTGCAAGAACTTCTCGAACTTTGTGGTTGCTAAGGTCTTCCACATGATGGCTTGACTACTTACACCAAGACACATACCGAAGGATGTGATTGGAAAACGAAGAAGAAATGACCACATCTTGTCCTCAGGTAGAACTATCTTCTCCCTCTCCTATCTTCCAACAAGTAAAAACCAAATTTAAGTAACCAGAAAAATAATGAACTAAAGCATAAGCACCAAAAATGAGTAACTACCTTGAGAGTTTCAAGTTCGGGGCCTTGAAGAGCATCGAAGAATCTGTCAGTGGTTGAAGATTCAGTGATCTCTTTATCCAACAACGAACTCTCATTAAGATTTCCACGTAGATTCGATATCTGAAGTTCGAGCTTCGTCGATATGGTCCTCAATAGGCCACACTTCTTGTTTTGGAAGTTTCTATAAGCTTCTTGCTCAAGAAACATGGAATGGAAATGGAAATTCATCTTCCTCGCTCGGGTTTGTTTCTCCAATGTTGAAATTAGATCAGTGTATTGTATATATTAAGGTTTAAAGGGGTATTCTGGTAAATGTATTTTGGTTTGGTTTTAGTGCGGTCCAGATAAAAGATAAAGTTACATGTCTTTCTTTCACTCTTTTTGTTTTTATCTGAGTTCTGTTTTGACCAATAATTTATTGATAAATATTCACTTGCTTACTGGTTTAATTTCATTTGTTTCAGCTAAAAGTATGACGATCTTAAATCAATCATAGGCTATTGCTAAAGGAACTTGTTAAGATAAACTATGCAACAAAGTTGGTGACAAAAAAAAGCATTGGGTCAATGACAAAATGGCTCAGGTTCCATACATGGGATGCTTCTGATTTAGCGGGTTTAGTTGTTTTTTTTTTGTCGTCTAATATTATAATAAAATCACAAAGGAGTCGAGAGGATACACCGAAGAAATATTAAGGCAGCGGATCAACCAAATCTCCGTGAGCTAAGGCGGCAGATTAAAGAAATTTCCACGAGCTAAAACGGCTCAATAATCTGTTATCTAAACCAAATATGCACCAGAACAAATGCCAAACAATGGGCAAACCAAACTACAACGAAAAAAATCGAAAGAAACAAAAAAAAAACTAAACAAAACCAAAAGCCAATGAAATGAACTAAGGGTTAACAAGGGAAACGAATCTCTAGACATTAAAGATGGAGGCTGAAAAGACAACCGCGATACAATTTATATATTGACGAGACTGCGAACACCCGAGGCTAATGCTACTGCTTCCACCCAAAACCGAGCTTGAAAGAGCCAATAGCAACAACGACGAAACACCTAGTCCCAGAAACTCGGAAGACGAAACTTTTTTGCAACTGTTATTCCAAGGCATAAAAGACCGGAAGACCAAACCAGCTATTAACAGGAGACGGAAGACTTGCATCTGCGAAGAACACGTTGAACTGCTAAAGACGAAGACTCCGTAAACAACCTCACACCCAAGTAGAAACACTTTCAACTTTAGGAAAACCATCACCACTTGCAAACTAATTTAATAACTACGGAAACCCGACGACAAAGAACCAAACCAGACAATGGCACAATACAATTGACTCCCTAAAACCAACACTAAAGAGTAAAGACCAACACAAAACTGAGAGAAACCAAACTCAGCTGAAAAGAACCCAATTCGAGACATACAAACGGAGAGGCTAGAGACCAAATCCTGCAAAACCCTAGCCTACACAAACCATAACCACATACCCTAACCTACACAACTAGAACCACGACACAGACACTAACCCTACCGCAGAGACCTAAAAACAAACCTACTGAAACAGGGGCTAAAGAAACAAGAGGAACCGGGATGAAGCCTTTGCCGAACCGGGCTGAAACCTTTGACACACCAGGACCTACCCACGAGACCAGCGGCCAAAACCAAGCCACACTTCACAGGACAAGCAAGAGCTATATTTTTTTCGAAACTATATTTTTTCAATATAATTCACCTTTTACTAAAAATGAAAAAACGGCAAAACAAGTGACATTAAAGTTGTGTCATTGTCATTGCACAGACCAATATATCGATGACTAAAGACATCAAAGGACACTGTAATGTTGCGACAAAATTTTGATGATGCTAAGATACCAACGAATATTTTTAAATAACTTTATAACATTCTATATTTTAACAGCTTTTAGTTATTTTGTTTGATTTTGTGTCGGATGTGGAAGAAGTAAAATTCCTTTTTGATTTTACTTTTGTTTTCTTATGGATTCCGGTTTCATTTCCGTTCCTATATCGATGGAGGTAGATGTTAACAAAATAGATTTGAATTTGGTGATGTGTAAAGTATGTTGGGCCACGTTTCTCACAAAATTCTTGATGGCTTTTGAGGTTGCAGTAAAGTAAGGGACCTTTACTATTTTGGTTGTATTTCTGGTGTCTCTTAGAATTGAACAAAATCTTTTGCTAGAAATGAAGGAGAATGCTTTAGGTCTTCGTGGTTGATTCTATCTATAAGAATCTGACTATATTGTGAATTGCAAAACTTGTATATATATTCAGGTTTAGGTTAATTGTAAGGTTAAAACTAGGGTAAAACTTATATAAGATGTTATGCAATATCACATTTTACATAACCAAACGATGATTGAAACAACATTTTTGTTTCTTATACAATAATGGCCTAAAGTTGTACTATCAATCATTTAAATTTACAAATCGAATAGTCTCTTCTTTTCTCCTCTCTTTAATTTAATTTATTTTTTTGCTTCATTTTATTAGGAATTATCAAAACGGTTGCTTTTCCCGGCAAAAGGGTTAACGACAACCATAAGAGTTTAATGGAAGCATTGCTATATTTAGAAGACGATCGTCCCACGTTCGTCAAACCTATTTCTCTTCTCCGTCGTCCACCAAATTCTTATTTACCCAAAAATAATTTCCTCATCTACAAAAACTTGATAACAAAACGTTAACATGTTATTTGAGAAGCAAGACAAAAAAAACAAAAAGACCCATTTTCTATAACTAAATCTTTCCTCCTTAGGGGAATGCTTTTGGGTCTAAATCGAAAATTTGTTCGGCAGAAATGGAGCAGAAGAGCGTTTTGTTTTCAGCTTTAGGGGTCGGTGTTGGGTTAGGCCTTGGACTAGCGTCGGGTCAGGGTTTGGGTAAATGGGCAAACGGGTCTGTTTCAGCAGAGGATGGACTTACAGGAGCAAAGATCGAGCAAGAGTTGGTGAGGCAGATTGTTGATGGTAGAGAGAGTAATGTCACCTTCGACGAGTTTCCTTATTACCTAAGGTAAATACATTGACATTTCTTGTCTTAAGAATGTTGCATATAAATGAGACAAGATTGTTACATACTCAATGTTTCTTTTGGATGTGGCAGCGAGAAAACTCGGCTCTTATTGACAAGTGCAGCTTATGTTCACCTAAAGCAGTTTGATATCTCGAAGCACACTCGTAATCTTGCACCTGCAAGTAAGGCCATTCTACTGTCTGGACCTGCTGGTAAACATTTCTCATCCTTTTGTGTTCAAGCCTGAATTTCTTTGACCTTATAAATCCACTTTTTTGGAGTAATTGTGTTGTCTCTCTATCTCTGCAGAATCCTATCAGCAAATGCTTGCAAAAGCATTGGCTCATTACTTTGAATCAAAACTATTGCTACTAGATATAACCGACTTCTCCATGAAGGTGATACTTACTGCATATAGTTTTAGTATCAACTTTGTGTGCTGAAGATCAGCTTGTGAGCCTTTTCTTTCTTACTCATTGATAACAGGTACAGAGCAAGTACGGTTGCATCAAAAAGAAACCTGTAAGTTACTTTGTGATCTTATTCTGTGTCGCTTAATTTTGTGCGTGTACAGACCATGATTGTGTATGCTTTCTTCTCTACTTTTTGCTAGTCTCACAAGAGGTCTATTTCTGAGTTGACATTAGACAAAATGTCGAATCTGATGGGTTCCATCTCTACGTTCACCCAAAAGGAACAAACTAGAGGTACAGTATCAAATCCCTCAGCCTTCAACTTTCTTTAATGCTCAATGAAGCTTTTAATTGTTAGCATTCTTGTAAATTTTAGGGACCTTGCGTAGACTCACAAGTGGCAGTGATCTTCAAGCAAGGTAAATGTGTTGTTTTTTTTCCATTTTTGGTTTGATTTTTGGGCATAGCTTGAATCAATCTGGAAAATAGCATTAGATGTTTTATATAAGCTCACTAGTTCCTTTTAAGTAACCCACCAGAAGCTTTGAGGGTACAAGTCATCCTCAGCGACTCAAGCGAAATGCTTCAGCTGCTTCTGATATCGGTAGCCTATGTTCCCGTTCTGCAACTTCTTCAGGTGTGAAACCGTCATCTTCCTTCCTGATAACCAGTAACTCTTTTTCATAGCCAATCCATTGATACAAACACTGAAATGAATAAATTTCTTACGTTTAACTAGGCCTAGATCTTCTTAAGTGTTATTACAATTTCTTAACCTGTTCATTCGTGGATGTTTATACCTTTCTAGCTTCAAGCAAACGCACTACAAACTTCTGCTTTGATGAGAAACTTCTCCTTCAGTCACTTTACAAGGTAGCCACTATTATGATATATCAGCAGGGCACGGTTCTTGCATTTCTTAAGCCGAACGACTCTTGTATTTACAGGTCTTGGTTTCGGTTTCGGTAACAAATCCTATAATAATATACCTAAGGGACGTTGAGAAGCTTCTTGAGTCAGAAAGGTTCTACAAATTGTTCCAGAGGCTCTTGTCTAAGCTTTCTGGTCCTGTTTTGGTTCTCGGCTCAAGACTATTGGAACCCGAAGATGACTGTCAAGATGTAGGAGAGGGAATCTCTACTTTGTTTCCTTACAACATCGAGATCAGACCACCAGAGGAAGAATCTCAACTCATGAGCTGGAAAACACGTTTTGAAGATGACATGAAGCTGATACAGTTTCAGGACAATAAGAACCACATAGCTGAAGTTCTTGCGGCTAATGATATCGAATGTGATGACTTAGGTTCCATATGCCATGCAGATACAATGTTCCTAAGCAGCCACATTGAGGAAATCATTGTTTCTGCAATCTCCTACCATCTGATGCACAACAAAGAACCCGAATACAAAAGCGGGAGGCTTGTAATATCTTCCCAGAGGTACTAAGAAGAACTATTATCTCTTCCACACGACAATTTTTTCATCTTTCTTAAGCGAAACTGATTAAATGGTTCTGCAACAGCTTGTCCCATGGACTGAGTATACAAGAAGGTGGAAAATCCTTTGAGGGCTCCTTGAAGCAAGAAACAAACAATGAATCCAAGGTATTTACGGTTCTGTCCGTGTGCTTTTGAATTTTAAAGTGACTAAAATGTGAATGGCTCTGGTTCAGGGAGAAGAAGGTGAAGGGGTGATAAAGAGTGAGTCGAAATCTGAGACGGCTGTTCCTGAAAACAAAAATGAGTTGGAAAAATCGATTCCTCCTAAGAATGAATGTCCCCTGCCTCCAAAAGCACCTGTAAATGTAAACTAGTACATACAACTCAATACTGAAATCTTGATGTATTTGCCTGAACATAGATTTGATTTTCTTTTATCCCGTGAAAGTAGGAGGTGGCGCCTGATAATGAATTCGAGAAGCGCATAAGACCAGAGGTTATCCCAGCAAATGAGATTGGTGTGACGTTTGCTGATATAGGTTCATTAGATGACACCAAAGAATCGCTTCAAGAGCTTGTCATGCTTCCTCTGCGTAGGCCTGACCTGTTCAAAGGTGGCCTTCTAAAGCCCTGCAGAGGAATCCTCCTCTTTGGACCACCTGGTACTGGGAAAACTATGATGGCAAAAGCCATTGCGAACGAAGCTGGAGCTAGTTTCATAAACGTGTCAATGTCCACAATAACTTCAAAATGGTTTGGAGAAGACGAGAAGAATGTCAGAGCTTTGTTCACCCTTGCGGCCAAAGTATCTCCGACTATTATATTTGTAGATGAAGTGGATAGCATGTTGGGTCAGAGGACCAGAGTTGGAGAGCATGAAGCTATGAGGAAGATAAAAAATGAGTTCATGACACATTGGGATGGGCTTATGTCAAATTCAGGTGATCGCATTCTCGTTCTTGCAGCAACAAACAGACCGTTTGATCTTGATGAAGCCATTATTAGGAGGTTTGAGCGAAGGTAAGCGAACCCGAAACCCTTTTCACCTGAAACCCTGAGCTTGGGCTTCGCTAACTCCAGCTTCTGCTTGTGCTCTGTTGGGTGACAGAATCATGGTGGGTCTTCCATCCATCGAGAGCAGAGAGAAGATCCTGAGAACCTTATTGGCAAAGGAGAAAACAGGGAATCTTGATTTCCATGAGCTTGCTCAAATGACAGATGGATATAGTGGAAGTGATCTCAAGGTTTGTCATGGTTCTAATCTCGCTATACCGACAATAAAATCTGCTCTTTATGAACTGATTATTTTTGACATTATACGAACAGAACTTTTGCACAACAGCTGCATATCGACCAGTTCGGGAGCTGATTAAGCAGGAATGCTTGAAAGACCAGGTAAGAACTCATCAAGCTCTTTCCTGTATTCCCTCACTCACTAGCACTTGAATGAGACATTTCAATGGTTCTCATAAAAACTCAGGAGAGGAAGAAGAGAGAGGGAACAGAGAAGAGTAGTGAAGAGGGAACTGAAGCAAAGGAAGAAGTAGCTGAGGAAAGAGTCATAACATTGAGAGCTTTGAGCATGGAAGACATGAGAATAGCTAAAAGCCAGGTAAGCTGAAGAAATTTAGTTGTGTGTTGATGATTTGTTTGTGCAGAAGAAAAGCCTAAGTGTTTTTTTTGCATTTGCAGGTTGCTGCTAGTTTTGCAGCAGAAGGAGCAGGAATGAACGAACTGAAGCAGTGGAACGAGTTGTATGGAGAAGGAGGCTCTAGGAAGAAGGAACAACTCTCTTACTTCCTTTAGTTAATCATCAACACAAAGTTTTGTACAAATTTTCATTTTCTCGTGCGTGTTTATAAGCCTGATTCGTTTTAATTAGTATGTCGTATTAAACATCAATTACCAGACATTGTGTAAATAAAACATGTACAGTTAACCTATTATTTTATTATGTAAATACTAATCCTTGGTGGTAGCTGAATAATTGATGATACTCTTATCAAGTACATAGACTTATCATCACCGAACTCAGTGAATGAGAATCACTAAAAATGTAAAATCAATAAACAAGTTAAGAACATAATCCTGTGTTAAAGGCTTCACAGTGATTAATTCAAGAGAAGGTGAATAATGTTCTTGAAAAGCGGAAACATCTGTTTTATATTCATAAGACTGTTAAGATAAAGTCGAAGACACATGTCTGGTCACACTGTTTGGTTTTAGGATTATTATTAGCATCCAAATAGAACATGGGAATGGAGCAAGTAAGAGAGATGGAAACTGAGATTTACCGGCACATACAATGCAGCACTTAAAAAGTTACTCCTTCAATTGCGGCTTGCTTGAGGCACCAGCTGAAATGGATTCTGAATTTACAGCTTGGAGGGTCTTGTAGAACTCTTCAGGAAGTGGCCCAGGACGGTGCTGTGGAACATGTTTGGGTATTGGTGCATCATTCTCAATGACTTCGCACTCGTAGTCATCTGGAACACCCCAAGGGTCCCATTCTGCATATGCAAACAGGGATAACCAAAATGATAAAGTATACAAACCTCCAATACAAAATTAACCAAAACTGTTATTTTGTTCGAGCAATAGCTAAAAGACAAGCTACATTTTCACCAAAAAGCATGCACTAGCACAAAGCATCGTGAAATTTGCAATTTTGACATTGTAACTGCACAAATTGCATTGCAGCTTTAACAACAGTACAAATATATTCGCATTTGACAAGAACATGTGGGAACTTTGTTGTAAATGCCTAAGTGAGCAAATTTGTACTTGGTGCAGAATGTAAATCTATTAAGTCAGTCTTTCAATTGCAAAAGGGGAATAAGGAAGAGTCTACAAACCGATCATTTTGGCAACGAGAGTGAGCTCATCACGAGCCTCTTCAATGAGCTCTTCGACCTGACCACAACCAAGTCGCTTCTCAATCGCTTCCCAGTCTTCTTCTTCCTGGCACACCTTGAGACGGTGGCGCGTGAAGCTCTCCACTGCCTTCCTATAGCCTTCATCTTCCGGAACCACTTGGATCTCCTTTAGCGTTTTGCCATAGAGATCAATCAGCACCGCTCTCGCATTTGGGACCACGTCTAACCCTACGATCCCAGTCGTTTGCTTCACCTTTGCCAATAATGGCCGCCCGATCGCACGCAGGAACATCTCAGCCGCTGGATCGCTTCTCTGTTTCCCAACTCCGGTGAAATGAATCGAGACTTTTGGATTAAAACTTGAACTTTTGGCCCAGTGTTATTGGGCCCCTATCTGGGTGCCTTTTTTTATATGAAGTGTGCACTATTCAATGCAACGTTTTTGCTTTTCACAAAACCAAACTAACCAATCACAAAAATGAGGAATACAATCATCTTACAATAAATACATGACTCAAGTCCAATTGTCCATGGGAGATCCGGTTTACAAGCCAAAGCCTAACAGATTAAATTACGTGAGTTTAATTTTGTGTTGAATGTGAATCGTATTTGGTTCTTCTAACCAGTGTTGTGTCTCTCTCTAGTTTAGCTTTCTGCAACATCTTTTGGGTTTTTGGGAAGAGAAACATTTTGGACGAGGATGTTACTTTCATCATCTATCATGTAAGACACGTCTAGTCCCTCCAGAACCAAGTGATAAACGATGCTGCTGTCTGCATCTGATGTGTCTTGTGGCTTGTTCCGTTGTGACATTGATCGTATGTCCCATGACAGGACCTGCCTAATCAAGCTCTTGAACTCATCCGCCGAACCATACAGGGACTTCTTTTCCTGTGCGCATTACAAATATTTTGTCAAAATGGGAAAATGAGAAGAGATAGTCAGGTTAGAAGTGTCTCACTATCAGTTTCCAGCAGCTGGTGATGGAGGAAGAGAAGGTGTCTGAGAAACTCACAGAAGCCACAGCCAATGTGCAGTCCTCCTGAAATTCATATTCGATTTGTTTCAAACTTTGCATCTATTCACAATGACCTTAAAATTCAGCAGAGTTCAGTTGCATACATAAAAATTTATAAAGGTAATTAGTAACATTGTTTATACCTTTACCCAATTTGGAACTGAGGCTCCTTGAATGCTGTCCGAGTATGGTAAATAAGGCTTGATGTCGAGCACGGGCTGTCCAAAACCGTAAAAACGATCAATGAACAACACAAGGAGGTGATAAGAAAAGCTTAATCTAGCATGCCAGGGGAAAGAAGAATTACAGTCCCATCCACCAAATCGACACCAGAGAGCAGAATCTTATGCCTTTGAATTTCCTCCACCTGTGGATTAGTTAACATTACGTCCTTTTTTGTAAAGATACTCAATGTCTTTCTTAACTACAGTAGACTTGGAATGCGTTAAGTGAACCTTAGCAACGGTGAGACCAATGGGACAAGGTCGATGAGGGGACCGAGTAGCAAAGAGTCCCATCCGTTCACCATTTAGCCTTGGCACTCTCACCTGAATTGACATTACCCCAAAAATATTCAGACTGATAACAACATAACATAAACACGCCCATAAAAAGAAAGCCGTGTACCTTTGCCTTGAGCTTAGACTGAGATGGCTTTCTCCATAGCTTATCGATATCAGTGTTGAGATGAAACACATATAGTATCCAACAGTGAGAATAATCTCCGAGACCCTCAAGAGATGCAGGAGGAACCAAAGCTGGATCAAATATCAAACATGCCCTCGCAAGAGAAACAAGCAATGGCTGCCTCGGTGTCCCGTTCCTGCAAAACCAAGAAGCAGCGCTTTAAAGCATTTCTGAACAGCATTATTGTATTCCCCTGAAACTGGCAAGCTATAGTATAGGATCAATTTACCTAGTAGAAAAGCAAGACTGTATAGTGCCAATTGGTCGCATCGGGTATAACATGTTGTCTAAATCATGCGACTCGTTCTGTGCTAACGCCTCCCGTAAAGCCTAAAGAACTCAGTCAGCTTCAATTTCATCAGAGAATTAACACATACAAAATTCCCTCGAACTTATTGAAACAATTTAAATATGCATAAGGTAATATTAAAGCAGTTCCATTCGAAGTAGTGAAAAATGGCTTTCATCATATCTGATATAGAATCACCTGTTGAGCCTTGACTCGACCTCTTCTCTCAGAAGCACTTTTTTCCATGGCAGATCCCAGTGAATTCTCAAGTTTTTTGATCCGATACTCCAAATCTTCTCCTCGTCTTCGCCACTTATACACTTCGTAAAGAATAAGCTTAAAAAGAGCTTTATGAAACTGATACATGAGAAATAGATATGGGCAAGCAATAGGTAGAGGAGGAGATTACGCGAGACGGCGGCGGATACAGATACCAAAGCTAGAGAAAACGCTAAAGCCATCGTGGTATAACCATTGGGATGTCCTGCAGTAGCCATGGTTCTGTTTTAAGTGCCGGCGCGTTGAACGTTCGACGGCGGCCGAAATTTGACCGTCCGGTGACTCAAGTCTCTGTCTATTACAAAAACAAAAATGAAGTGACACAAGAATAACCCAATCTATTGGGCTTTGTAAAGGATATTTTAGGGCCTGGCCTATTTAGAATATGTGGAAAGTTAAACCGGAACGATTAGCTAACCAGTAAATGACTAGTTACTCTTGGTTTATTTCAGCTTGAAAATGTGCTTTGATCGAGTTGGTTAAGTTGCTACCACGTACCAGTTTACTGAGTAATTATTAATTGTCAAACTAGAGTTGAGCTTGAATTCAAAGAATGTTTTTATTTTGAAATCAGTGATTTAAATTACAAACATATAATGATATATATTTTCTAAATTAAGATTAATATTAGATTCGTAAAATTTATAATGTAATAGATCATAGATTTTTATATATATATATTTAACATAGATATTCAATCTATTATTAAAATGGTTAATAAATCATTTATTACAATTTAATGAATTTTAAATATATTTTTTAAAGAAAGAGTAAAATTGTTTAAGTATGTATTCGTAATTTTTTTTAAATTATTAAGTTACAATGAATTAAATAACAAAACAAAATCGACAAGGATTTTTTTTATATATTTTGTGATATATCGTAAATAAGTAATATTATAAAACTGTGATTATCAAGATTGAATATGTATTTATTGGTTTGTAGTTATTAAATTATTAAATAATTATTTAAATTGTTGAAATATAGATTTTTATTATTCTGTGTGATTATCAAGTTGCAATTTGAATTTTAATACTGAAAAATATGAATATATAATAAATTATTAATGAAAAGTGGATAAAAAGAATATTTTTTTAGGATATTTCTTATAGTTTTAATTATTCAATTATTAATTTTTTAAAAATCTTATTTTATGTGATTGTCAAGATTGAATATATAGTTATTGTTTTATAGTTATTAAATTATTAAATATTTATTTATATTGTTTAGACAAAGATTTTTATTATTTTCGGTGATTATGAAGTTGCAATTTGAATTTTTTAAAATAGCTATGAATATTTTATAACTATTAAGGAAAGGGTGAGTAAAAAGAATTTTATTTTAGAATAGTTTTTAGTTTTAAATTATTGAATGTTTTCCAAAAATAGTTAAATATCTAGGTATTAAATTATAATAACAAAAAAATATGGTTATATATCTATTATATTAAAATAGAATAAATTTATTATCAAAAGGTCATAATAGACTATTTTCAAGGAGTATTAGGGAAATATTTGGTTACAACGATATGATTTTTCTACAATAGTGTATCACATTTTTAAAATATATCTTTAAATGAATATTCTTTGTTATTTTTTTATGATTTAATAATTTTACAATATTATTTTTCTACAATAGTATATCACGATTTTTTAAAATTATATCCCCAGATTTTAGGATTTAATAATTTGAGATTTTTAAAAAAATATTCATAGATTTCACGAATTTAGGATTTAATAATATTATGATTATAGATTTAATCAAATTTATTATTTATGATTTTTACTTTATATTTTTTACAAAAGAATACAAATTTCGTAGTTGAAATAATATTTAAAATCATTAAAATTTAAAATATAAATTATTTATTAACAATTTTAATAATATGTTGAATTTATCTAAATTAAATAAAATAATATTTAAAATATCTAAGATTTATTGCATTATCATATTATACTAGAATTATACCCGCATTATATGCAAGGTGATGTGTTTTTGAACTATAATGTTACCATATTTTAATTTTACATAGAACTATATTTTAAATATTAAATGTACGATTAATAAATAATACTAAATAAATTTCTGTAAATTTATTTAATTTTATAAATTTTTTATGGATCATGATTTTACTGGTTGATTAACCCGTCTAACCATTGTATTGAAGGTAAAAATTTAAATGATTTTTTTTGATAAAAATTGTTTAAAAACATATTTATGCTAAAAACATANAATAAATTCAGTATTAATATAATTTGTTTTATTGTTATATTTATTAGATTTATATATGTACATAAATCCAATATCAAAACTTATATTTAAATTATTGTAATTAATATATATGAGAAGGAAAAATATGTATAACATAATTATCATAATACTAAAATTATATTTAAATTATAGTATGGACATATTTAAATATAACAATATTATTATTATATAAAAATATTTCAGGTTTTTTAAAATACATATTAATATTCTTTGTCATTTAATTTTTTAAGATTCAAGGATTTTAAACAAATATCAGATTTAATCAATTTATATATATATATATATATTTGTTACAACAAAATAAAAACTTTCAAATAATATTTAAAATATTATAATTTTAATAGATTAATAATTTTAATAATATATTGAATTTATCGATATTAAATAAAATATTTTTTAAAATTCTATGATTTATTTCATTATAATTCACCAATCTAAGCATATTTTAAAATTAACACTTATCTTATAATTATTTAAAACTAATATGAATTCTATTTTTTTAATTAATTAGATATCAATTAAAATTCTAAAAAATTACAAATAAACATAT
>OVAO01000844.1:0-17897 GCA_900406285.1 Biscutella auriculata | reverse complement strand
GCATCTCGCAATAAAGTATGTTTGTTAGATTGCAACATATACTATATATATATATATATATATATATTTGTTAAGTTGCAATATATCTCTCAAACTTTTTAAACTATCATCCATCAAATTTAAATAATTTTCAGAAATATAAAATTTTAGTATTTTATAAACTTTTTCAACTTTTTTGAATTATACTCTATCAAATTAGCATAATTTCTCAAAGTACAAAATTCTATCGTTTTAAAAAATCTCTAAATTTTTTATATTATTACACACCAAATTAACATAATTCCCAAACAAAAAACATCAACTCGAGACAAACCTGTTATTGAAACAAAAGTTATTCTAGTGAAGACGCTGATAGCATCAGCATGGTGGTAATGACAGTCGGTACCACGATCATGGAAATTCGAGCACTTCATAACGATCAATTGCACTGATCATCATATCAATAATTGTGACCATCATGGACTGATCCATGTGGTGACATCGATCAATATGGTTTTCACCCAAAGCTCAGTGTTTGTGATTACGATCAATTAGTCTTCGAGTGTTGGGGGTAATAGTCTGCTTGGACACGTTACCGGTCGGTATTGAGGGCGATCAATATAACAATCTTGGAGGTACAAAAAAACTCTAGGACTATGCAAACATGCAATATAGAACAAATGACTCTTAAAATTCTAAAGAATGCAAATTGAATCAAATATGCTCCTAAAATGACCTCTAACTGATGAAAAATTGAATAAATACATGAAAATATACAGAAAACCATGCTTAAAGTACTGTTATCTTTATAATATATGATATTCTTCACATTTATAAGAATGAAATCCATGTTTATGTTTGTACATAAACACATTGATAAAATCTTTCCCATNACTTTTACAAAGTTTCTTACTAATTATTTACCATTTAAATAATGCTAAAGAAACCCATATAGATCCCCTACATTGAACTTGCTCTTACATCCTTCTTAAAGTACTGTTATCTTTCTAATATATGATATTCTTCACACTTATAAGAATGAAATCCATGTTTATGTTTGTACATAAATACATTGATAAAATCTTTCCCACTTACATCTTCCTATGTAATTGCATAATGATGGCCAAAAGTAGGAAGCATAAATTGCACTGATATGCATAGACATAATCCCTTTAAGAGAACAATTCTTTATTATTTTAATATATATTAATGAAATTTCTAAACACTTATTATTTTTCAAATATGTAGTCTTTCCATAGCTAATATACACATAAATTAAAGTATTTCCTTAAATTAGTATAGGAACAAAAACACATCTTTGAATGAAATATAAGTTTTTAGCAATAACATTAATATCTATTATCTTTCAAATTCTATTAGTATTGAAAAACCTTCCATAGTATGCCATTGTTATTGGCTATAAATAGATTTAGCACAAACAGTGAAATACATAAAAATAAAACAAAACCATAGTAACTACAATAATAATATCGAGTTTGTTGTTTTCTACTCAGTTTTCTCATGTAAAAATTTATATATATATATTTCTTTANCTTAAATTAGTATAGGAACAAAAACACATCTTTGAATGAAATATAAGTTTTTAGCAATTATATTAATATCTATTATCTTTCAAATTCTATTAGTATTCAAAAACCTTCCATAGTATGCCATTCTTATTGGCTATAAATAGATTTAGCACAAACAGTGAAATACATAAAAATAAAACAAAACCATAGTAACTACAATAATAATATTAATTAAAGAATGATGAAACTCATCATTATCTCTATCATACCGAGTTTGTTGTTTTCTATTCAGTTTTCTCATGTAAAAATTTATATATATATTTCTTTAAGGTTTATGATTCATATAAAGTAGTATATAAATTTATGTATATATATTCTTTGTGCAGGCTCTTGAATCAGAAAATCTATATGAAGGATCTCCAATCCATAAGGTAAATATATTTTCACTTTTCGAATCCAAATTATGAAGAAAATAGTACAAATAAAAGTATTATGTGTGTATGTGTGTTTACATTTATAAAATATCTAATTTGTATCATTGANTTCACTTTTCGAATCCAAATTATGAAGAAAATAGTACAAATAAAAGTATTATGTGTGTTTACATTTACATATCTAATTTGTATCATTGAAAACTAATATGCATTACCAACAAAATTTCAGATGGGAGGTGAAGGCTCAATTTCTATAGGAGGTAACATTTTTCAAAAGAATCATTTGTTCATAATTCTTATAATCGATGAATAGATCTTATATTCTAATTTGTATATATTTTTTTTTTATATGTGAAGATTGTCCAAAGGCATGTGAATTGAGATGTTCAACTGCATCTCGCAAGAAACAATGTTTGTTTGATTGCAACATATGTTGTAGAAAATGTTTATGTGTACCATCAGGAACATATGGACACAAAGAAGAATGTCCTTGCTACAAGAACTGGACGACCACAAAAGGTGGACCAAAATGTCCATAATATCAGAAAATTAAAATCGAAATTATATATTTTGTGTTGTCTTTAAAAATGTATGTGTTTAAACATTTTTAATACATACAATAAAATTTGAAAGCTTTTTTCTAGTGCAAAATTTAAACTATGATACACAATATCTAAAATAGGAAAATGGTAAATAACTTTCAATTGATATATATCGAACGAATGTTATCATTGCATATTTCTAGCATATCCTCTTATGATTATGTAGCCGTTATATAATGGTTAGATTATCATCGGAAATCCTATCGAAATATACATATTTTACTATTAATTATTCAAATATGCATTTTTCTTTCCATACAAAATATACACATGAATTACTTTTAAGTATTTTTTTAAAAGTTAGTTTAGGAAAAAATACATCTTTGAATGAATTATAAGCTTTTATTACATTAATATCTTTTATCTTTCAATTTATATTAGTGTTAACAAACCTTCTATAATATGTCATTTTATTGGTATAAATAGACTTAGCATAGACGGTGAAATATATAAAAACTTAAAGAAAATCATAATAACAAGAACAATAGTAATAATTAAAGAATGATAAAACTCATCATTATCTTTATCGTATAGAGTTTGTTGTATTCTACTCAATTTTCTTATGTAAAAGTTTATATATTTTTTTAATGTTTATGTATTCATATAAAGTAGTTTATAAACTTATGTATATATATTTTTGAAAAACAATAAAATTTTATATTTTAGGAAATTATGATGATTTGGTGGATAATAATCCACAAAAAATTGAGAAATTTTGTAAATCTCTTGAATTTAATATTTTAGGAAATTCTAATGATTTGGTGGACAGTAGTAGTCCACAGAGATGGAGAGATTTTGTAAAACCTCAGTATTTTGTATTTTTGAAGATTGTGTTATTTTGATGGGCAATAGTCCACAAAACTCTAGGAACTTTATAAGAGGTTACATATTTATATTTTGGAAATTTATGCTAGTTAGGTTGATAATTATCCATAAAATTGATATATTTTTTAAAATACTAGAATTTTTGTATTTTGGAGAATTATGTTGATTTGGTGGATAATAATCTACAAAGTTGAGAGATTTTGTAAAACAAAAGAATTTTGTATTTTGGGAAATTATGCTCATTTGGTGTTTTTGAAAGTAAAACATAAAAACTTAGAGATTTGTTAAATGCTAAAATTTTGTATTTTTGAAAGTAAGTTGATTTGATGGACAATAGTCCACAAAAATTAAGATTTGATTATAATTTTGTATTTTTGAAACAATATGATTTTGTTAATAGTTAAACTGGACTTTCTAAAACAAAATAATTTCAACAGTTAGAAATGGGTTTACTCAATCCATATATAATAACAACCCCATTTTTAAGAGAAAAAAATTAACCCAATGACTGAGTTAATTTTGTTTTTAAAGTTTAACATTTTATGAGGAAAATAATAATCATAATAACGTTTAATTTCAACATTTTTATGGGAACAAACTAATATAATGATTGGGTTAATTTTTTCTATATATAAAATAACAAACTCACTAATTAAATTATGAAATTTCAGTAATTCATTATTCAATCACTTTATGAATAGATGAGAACACATGAGTTGTAATCATGTCATACATAAACATTTAAGTGTGAAAAATTATTTGTACATTTTCTTAATATTACCAAATGAGTTGAAAGGATTCAATCCATATGTTATCTATAGTCTCTCACATTTAAAATATGTAATATCTTTATGTTATAAATTAAATTGTTACGATATTTTTATTTGTGTATGAATTTAGTTTATGCGTTCTATGTTTTGTGAATCTAATATTAAACTTTAAGGAGGATAATTATTTTAGATCAAATAAATATTTGTACCTCTTGAAGGTAATCTTAAACCTCTTGATGTTATCTTATGAACCATTACAACTTCTAGTGGTGAGTCGTTCAAAATTTAAATGATAAATCATTACAATCTTTTATGGTGAATCATTGCAATTCTTCCTTACAATATTTAATTGTAACTAGTAGTTTCATACATTCACATCTATATAAAGATTGATCATATAGTGAAAATAGCACAGAAAATGGCGCAAACAACATATATTACTCTCCAATAAAAAATTTAAAAGAAAATAAAATCAATATAATATAATAAATGAGTTTGTTTTGTTTTTAAAATATAATGGATCATAATTTATATTTTTCATACAAAAAAATCACTTTTAAAGTTAGCTCATATATTCATATTTTCTATTATCCACAAAATCAACGTAATTTATCAAAATACAAATTCGAGCGTTGTACAAAATCTCTCAGTTTTGATAGACTATTATCCAACAAATCAGCATAACTTCATAAAATACAAAAACCTAGCATTTTATAAAATCTCTCAAATTTTTAGAATGTCCACCAATTAAGCATATAATTTTCAATTAAATATTTTAATATTTTGCAAAATCTCTTAGTTTTTGGGTTATTATCTACAAAATTAGGGTAATTTGCCAAAATGCATAACTTTAGTGTTTTATAAAATCTCTCAACTTATATGGATTATTATCCCCTAAATTAAAATAATTTCGTAAAATACTAATTCTCGTGTTTTACAAAATCTCTGAAATTTTATGGATTTATATTCCCGATTCTGAATAATTTTTGAAACATAAAGTTTAGTGTTTTACAAAATCTTGATCTTTTGTGAATTTCATCCACCAAATCATAATAAATTTCTAGCATGTTACAAAACCTCTCAATATTTTTTGGATTATTATTCACCAAATTAGAATAATTTTCAAACTACAACTTCTGCCATTTATAAAATATCTTAGTATTTATGGAAAAATATCCAGAAAAGCATATTTCCCAAAATAAAAATTCTTGATTTTTACCATAAATCTTAATTTGTTTGGAATATTATCCAAAAAATCAACATAATTTAAAAAATATAGAATTCTAACGTTTTACAAAATCTCTAAACGTTAATGGTTTATTATCTCCCAAATTAGCATAATTTCTCAAAATAATAAATTTTAGTGTTTTCAAAATCAGATTTTATTGATTATTATTTAACAATTCAGTGTAATTTCTAAAAGATGAATTTATACCGTTTCAAAATATCTCTAAGTTTTTATGGAATTTAATCCACCAAATCATAACAATTTCCCATTATAATTTTTTTTGCCGATTCACAAAATCTCTAAATTTTGTTGACTATCATCCACCAAACAAGCATAAATTTACCAAAATATAGAATTCTAGATTATTAATAAATCTCTCAATTTTTGTGAATTATTATCCACCATATCAATATAATTTCCAAAAATAAAACTTTAGCATTTTAGAAAATCCCTAATTTTTTGGGCTATTACACACAACTTGTTTTGCCAAATAAGCATGAATTTCCCAAAATAGAAATTCTAGATTTTTACTAAAACTCTCAATTTTGTGGACTAGACATAAATAGATAAATATTATTTCCAAAAATAAAATTTCTAGCGTTTTACAAAATCTCTCAATTCCCAAAATACAAAATTTTGGCGTGTCCAAGATCTCTAAGTTTTTGTTGACTATTGCACACCAAATTATCACAATTTCACACACTAGAAAATTCTAGTATTTTAGAAAATATTTCAATTTTTATGGACCAGTATCCACCAAAAAACTTAATTTCCTTTAGTAAAAATTATAATTTCCTTACAAAATCTCTTAGTTTTAGTTGATTATTATCCACCAAATCAACATAATTTCCAAAAATACAATTTTTGTGTTTTAAAAAATCTCTAAATTTTTTGAACTGTTATCCACCAAATTAGCATAATTCACCTATACAAAATTCTAGCATTTTACAAATATTTAAGTTTTGTTTTGGTAATATAACAGAACATATTAGCATAATTTCCCAAACTATTATCCAAAAAATTTGAATGATTTATTAAATTACAAGATTCTAGCGTTAACAAATTTCTCAAAATTTTGTGGGCTATTTTCCGTTAAGTCTGTACACTTTCAAAAATATAATATTCTAGTGTTTTACAAAATATATTAGTTTTTATGTGGTAGTATAAACTAAAAGAGTATAATTTCTCGTAAAAGAAAATTATAGCTTTTCAAAAAGTCATTGTGCTTTTATAGACTATTATCAACGAGGATAGCATTATTTCCAAAAATAAAAAATTCTAACAATTAAAAATATATCAGTTTTATGGAGAATTATCCGAAAATCAACAGATTTTCCCAAAAATAAAAAATACTAATGCTTTACAAAATCTCTCAAATTTTTTTTGGGTTATTATCCACTAAATCTTTATTTTTCCTAAAATACAAAATGATAATGTTTTACAAATTCTCTAAATTTTTGTGGATAATTATACACTAAATCCACATAATTTCCCAAAACATAAAATTTAGGGTTTTTATAAAATCTTTAAGTTTTATAGACTATTATCTACCAAATGCGCTTTATCTTCTAAAATACTAAATTCTATTTCTTTCACAAAATCTCTAAGTTTCTTTTGGATATTATCCACTAAATGCGCATAACTTCACAAAATATTCTAGAATTTTAAATTTTATTCACTATTATCCACCAAAATCAGTATAAATTTTCAAAATAAAAAAAAATTCNTATCCACCAAAATCAGTATAAATTTTCAAAATAAAAAATTTTTTTAGCATTTTATAAAATCTCTCAGTTTTGTGACCATACATCAAATTAGCATGATTTATGAAAATATAAAATTTTCATTGTATTACAAAATCTCTTAATTTTCTTATATTTTCATCCACCAAATTAGTATAATTTCTCAAATTTTACAAAATCTCTCATCGTGTATAGCATATTATCCAACAAATAAGTAAAAATTTTCAAAATACAAAATTCTACCATTTTTTTACAAAATCTCTCAATTATTGTTGACTATGCATCAAAATGAGCATAACTTTCCAAAAAAAAATCTAGTTTTTGACAAAATGTTTTTGTTTTTGAAGATTATTATCCTTCAAATCAACATAATTTCTCAAAATAAAAATATCTAGTATTTTATAAAATCCCTTAGTTTTGGTGGACTATTGTTCACTAAAACATACTTCCCAAAATTCTAGCTTTCTACCAAATCTCTTAATTTTGTGGACTATTATCTACCACATATATGTAATTACTCAAAATACAAAGTTCTTGTGTTTTACAAAATCTCTTATAGATATTCATGGCTAATCCACTAAATGAGCAGAATTTTCATAATTACAAAATTTTAGATTTTTAAAAAGTCTCTCAGTTTAAGTGTTACTGTTATCCACAAAATTAGCACAAAAATTTTAAAACTATAATATTATGGCGTTTTACAAAATCTATTTGCTCTTCTTGCCTATTATCCACTAAATGGGCATAACTCCACAACTTTCTAGTGTTTTATATAATCTCTCAAATTTTGTAGACTAGTATCAACTAATTCAACATAATTTTCAGAGACACAAAGTTCTAGTATTTTATAAAATTTCTCAGTTTTTGTGGACTATTATCGAATAAATCCACATAATTTCCTAAAATAAAATACTTCTAACTCTTACAAAATCTCTAATTTTGTAAACTATTTTTGACAAAATATCTTAGTTTTGTGGACTATTATCCAACAAATTAGTATAATATCCCCAAATACACAATTCTAGCGTGTTATAAATTTATTCAATTTTTGTGGACTATTATCCTCCAACTCATCATAATTTCCAAAATACCAAAAATTATCACATTTCATAAAATATCTTAGTTTTGTGGGATTTTATCCAACAAATCGGCAAAGTTTCATAAAATATAAAATTCTAGCGATTCACAAAACCTAAATATTTTTGTGGGATTATTATGCACTAAATGAGCATAAATTCCCAAAATACAAACATCTAGCTTTTAGAAAACCTCTCAGATTTTGTGGACTATTATCCACCAAAATTACTATAATATCGAAAATATAATTCTAGCATTTTACAAAATCTCTTAATTTATGTTGAGTATTATCTAGGAAATCGGCATAATTTCTTAAATTACAAAATTCTAAGGTTTTACCGAAACTCTCAGGTTTTGTGAACTATTACACAAAAATTAGTATAATTTCTCAACAAATAAAACTCTAGTGTTTTACAGAATCGTTTAATTTAATACAGTATTACCCACCAAATCATAATAATTTCCAAAAATACAAAATCCTATTAAACACCAAATCAACATAATTTCCAACTGAAGAAGTGGAGCCTGGATCGATCAAACTTCCCCATGTTCGATCGAACTAATTCAAACCAAGACCGTCCAAGTTGTTGCACAATATCCGAGATACGAAGACGTGATCAAGCCAGGTTCAATCGAACCTCACCTAAGTTTGATCGAACCTAGGGACGAAAAATGTCCTTTTCCGCGTTCTGAAACCGAAACCCACTATAAGCATGTCTTGTTTGATTGCTTTAATTATGTCTAAGTAGTTTAATAGATTGAATCTAAGATTTTCACAAGAGGGGAATTATGATTCATACTTGATTAGGTTTAGAGAAAAGGAAATAAGTAAGACCCTTGACTAATTCTAGGTTTGTAACTTAGGTTTAATCTCACAAATAAGATCTAGATTTAAGATGATTTAGTTTGACAAGAAATACATTATATCACCCAAATCATCAACTAGGAAAAGTTTAGACTAGGTATTTAACCCATAGGACAAAATCGATTAGTCTAGTAAACCGAATTGAATCTTGTTTAGCAGATATTAGTTTGATATTGAGTGACACAGTATTAGGTGTTTGAAGAGCTAGTTTAGGTGTAAGTTAGCCCCGACGAGATTGGATTAGTCTGTTTTTTGAGATTAATTTTAGGGAATTTAGAGTAGGTTTCGTTTAACAATCATTATTAGTATAAAATTGAGTGACACATCGCTAGGTGTTTAGTTTGTCTAAGAATAGATTAACCCCCACGTGTTGGGTTTCTATTTTTAGAGATCGAAATAGGTTCAATAGATCTGAGATTCCTTTCTTGACCAGAAATCAAAGTAGTTTCTGAAAACCCCATTTAGCATTCCCTAAGTCTGATTGCCCGCTTATCTGATATTAATCTTGTTTGCTCGCTGTTTATTACTTTCATTTTCTCTCACAATTTTTTTTCAACCACAACCACTCTTTTATTTTGTCGTAGCCATTATTTGGTCTTACCTATCTTTTCGCGTTATCACTTTAGTCTATGTGGAGTCGATCCCTAAGTACTACTATCATGTTCGTGGCGAGCGGTAGCGACACCATTAACGGCAAAAAAACTAGTACAATTAAAGAAATCTGAAGTTTAAATCAGTTGAGAAGAACCGCTTGAGGATGATTAATATGATACATAAGACATGATTTATAATCGCTCAAATTGTTAGCAATCATTATCTTAACTAACAAAAATGTCATCGGCCACTTTGAGCGATCAATTTTTTTTGAAGTTATAGTTCTTGCGTTTGTTGAAGACGCTGCCACTCATCGCAGCGATCCTCACACGAACAGGGTCTATAGCGGTTGTATGTGCACTTGCAAATTTAGCTGTCTAATTTAAAACCTGAGTGACGTCATGTTTTGGTGTTGTTGTCGGGGACTAAACGTGCAAGCCTAAGAGTCAATGACTGTATTTTCGTCTAAGACATTTTTCTGTGTTTATGTTTTTATTTTTTACTGAGTTTGATCGATACTCATTTGGAGCGATCAAAATTGCGTGTTATGGGTTACTTGTTCGATCGAACCACCTAGGAACGATCAAACATTTTGGTTACGGGTTCCAGGATCGATCGATCCCGACATGGTTCGATCGAACTCTTTTATGACGATTTTTCCTTTCCGTTTCTTTCAGGTGCACGAGCGTGAGCCCGGATAATGAACAAACAATTTGTTGCCTTTGGAGAACGAGCTCAGACGTTTAAAGAGACAAAATAAGAAGGGAAGCAAACGCGAGTCGAGATGGCTAACAAAGGTCAATATCTTGATCTGCCCTTGATTTAGATTCACAAGGAAACGAACTCAATTTACCACCTGCTGGGGTAGGTAATCAACAAAAAGCAAGACCCATACCACCTGCTAGAGTCGGGAACCAACAAGCCCTTGAGGCAGTTCGGATGGATGTCCCAAGGCTCACATTATGGTACTACGACACACCCACTGCTCAATTCACGATTGGACTAGAAGTCCAATTCCCTACGATTGAGAGAATATATATTTCAAGATCAACAATGGTCTCATCAACTTGGTTCAACATAACCAGTTCCACGATATAACTAGTGAGAACCCGATTCGCCATCTTTCCTGGTTCCAACTTGGGTTAGTCTATTTCAGAGATTACGAGGGAATTTAGAGTATGTATCGTTTGATAATAATTATTGGTCTAACATTGAGTGATACAACGCTAGGTGTCGGTAGAGTTTGTCTAGGCATAGGTTATCCCCCACGTGTTGGGTTAGTCTATTTTTAGAGATCGAAATAAGTTCAATAGATCTGAGATCCCTTCTTGACCAGAAATCAAAGTCGTTCCCGAAAACCCCTTTAGAATTCCTTAGGTCTGATTGCCAGCTTATCTGATATTAATCTTGTTTGCTCGATGTTTATTGCTTTCATTTTCTCTCACAATTGTCTGTTACCAACCACATCCACTCTTTGCTTTTGTCTTAGCAATAATTAAGTCTTATCTATCTCTTCGTGTTAGGACTTTAGTCTATGTGGATTTGATCCCTAAGTACTATAGCGATTGTCTATGCACTTGCAGATTTAGCTGTCTAGGGTAAAATCTAAGTGACATCAGTGAGCTATAATATCCACCAAATGAGCATAAGTTATCCAAATACAAAATTCTAGCGTTTTACAAAACTATCAATTTTTGTGGACTACTAAGACAAAAATCAGTATAACTTTCCTAATACAAAATTTCTACCGTTTTTAAAAACCTCTCAATCTTTTTTGACTATTGTCCACCAACTAGTAAAAATACTGCATATAGTCACAGAATTTTCCACGAAAATTTTTGTGGCTAAAAATACCCACGAATTTCCCACGAAAACCCACGAAAAAAAAATTGTGGGTATTTCTTGGCTAGTCGTGGGACAATAACCCACAAATTTCCCACGAAATATGGTCATGGCTAGAATAGCAACGAATTAACCACGAAATATGGTCATGGCTAATATAGCCACGAATTAACCATGAAATTTGGTCGTGGCTAATATAACAAAAACTTTCTCACGAAAAGTAGTTGTGGCTAAATAAAAATAGCCACAAATTTCCCACGAAAAATGTTCATGGCTAATTTTAAAACAAAATTAAAATCATAAACTCTATACTCTAAACTCATACACTTTTTAACCATTAACTCAAAATTCTAAGCTAAAAATTAAAATTCTAAAACTCTAACCTTTAACTATAAACTCTAAATTCAAAAAATTAAACTCTAAACTCTAAATCATATATTTTAAACCTTAAATCAAAATCCAAAATTATAAACACTAAATTATAAAATCATATATTCTAAACTTTAAAACTCTAACTCTTGAATAAACTCTAAACCACAAAATAATAAAATGAAAAGAAAAATATAAACAAATTATAAATATACTCTAATACTCTAAATCGTATACTCTAAACTCATAACTCTAACTATTAACTCAAAACTCAAAACTCTAAACTAAAAAATAAAAACATAAAACCCAACATTAAAAACTATAAATTATATTTATTTTAAACCCTAAATTATAAAACTCTAACCTTTAACTATAAACTCTAAATTCAAAACTTTAAACTCGAAACTCTAAATCATATATTTTAAACCTAAATCCAAAAAAAAAATTAAAAAATCATATATTCTAAACTCTAAAGCTCTAAATCTTGAATAAACTCTACACCCTAAAACACAAAATAATAAAATGAAAAGAAAAATATATAACATTATAAATAAATTCTAAACCCTAAACCACTAAACTCGAATACTATAAACATTAAACATTAAATAATAAATCATAAACTCTAAACATTAATTTATATTGTCATCTCTAAACCCGTTGAGCGAGACGATACTATATGATATATTACTCTTATCAAACTTTTATCATTTCAAAATAATCTTCTTTCACACACACACACATATATATATATATATATATATATACAAGAATATATTAAAAATATTTATATAATTATATCTTAAATAATCCAAACATAACTAAACCGATAATTTTTATCTTTGTGGAGAAATTGACTTTTTACTTAACCGAACCAAAACAAACCGAATCACAAATAATCCAAACCGAACTAAATCAATAAATAATTTATCCCCAAATTGTCATACTATCAATAAGATCACACTAGCATATCGGTTAAACCCGAGACAAACTCAATTATAATCAAAAATAAATAAAACTAAAACGCTATTAATTAATGTAGTAATATATTATAGTGTTGCTAAAATAGAACATCAAAGTCTTAGTGATCCAGTGGTCATAGCATAGAACATCTTACCCACGAATTGTTTCGTGGCTAGCTACCCACAAATTTTTTCGTGGCTAATTCGTGGCTAGCTACCCACGAATTAGCCAGGAACTTATTTACCCACGAGGCTATACCCATGAATTATTTTTTTTGGCTAATCCGTGGTTAATATTGTATACCCACGAAAAAGAAGCCTATACCCATGAATTATGGCGTGGCTATAGGCTGTTTTTTTACTAGTTACCAAGTCGACATCATTTTCCAAGATATAAAAGTTTAGCGTTACATAAAATCTCTGAGTTTTATATACTATTACAAACCAAATTAGCATAATTTCTCAAAATATAAAATTATATTGTTTTACCAAATCTCTGTGTTTTTATACTATTATCCACCAATGCGACATAATTTTAAAAATATAGATTCTAGTGTTTAACAAAATCTCTTAGTTGTTGATAAACGAACTCTAACTTTTGTTACCTATTATCCACCAGATGAGTATAATTTCTCAAAATAAAAAATTTAGCGTTTTGTAAAATCTCTCAGTTTTATGGACTATTATTCACCAAATTAATCTAATATTCCAAAATAAAAAAATTATGGTGTTTCACAAAATCTTAGTTTTTGGACTCTTATACACCTAATGAGCATAATTTTCCAAAATAAAAATTCAACTGTTATTTGAATTCTCTATGTTTTATGGATCATTCTACAATATATAGCATAATTTCCTAAAATAAAAAATTTGAATGTTTTACAAAAACATCACATTTTGTAGACTATATTATCAACCAGTGCAATAAAACTTCTCGAAATAATAAGTTCTAGCATTTTATATTATCTCAGTTTTTGTGAACTATTGTAAACCAAATTAGCATTATTTTCCAAAATATCAAATTATATTGTTTTATAAAATCTTTTTGTATCTAGAAAATCATTTTAATATTTAAAAATATATAATTCTAGTATTTAACAAAATCTCTTAGTTGTCGACAAAAAAACCTCTTGTTTTGTTACCTAGTATCTAGGTAATATTCCATAATTTCTAGAAATATATAGTTCTATTTGTATCTAGAAATTATACTCAATTCGTATAATTTCTCAAAATAATTTATTTCAGCATTTTATAAATATCTCAGTTTTATGGACTGTTATTCACCAAATTAGCATAATTTTCCAAAATAATAATTCTACTGTTATACAAAAACTTCATTTCTGGACTATTGTCCACTAAATTAGCATAAGTTTTCAAAATATTTTTTATGTTTTACAAAAAATTTCGCATTTCTCTACTATATTATCCACCGATTGAACAAAACTTCCCGAAATAGAAATTCTAACATTTTATTAAATCTTTTAGTTTTTGGACTATTATCCACCAAAATTCATAAAGCTTATTCTAAGGAATATGGTGGACTTTGAAAGACCAGTTCATCATAATTTACGGAAAAAAAATTATAGTGGTTTATAAATTCTCTCAATTTAGAAAAATTCTTATAAAATTGGTATACTTTCAGAAAATAGGATTTTATAAAATCTCTCATTTTTTTGTGGACTATTATCCATCAAATCAACATAACTTCACAAAATATAAAATTTGAGCATTCTAAAAATTCTTTCCTTTTATGGATTATTATCCACCAAAACAACATAATTTCTTAAAATACAAAATTCTAGCGTTTAGAAAAATATCTCAATTTTGTAGACTATTATCCAAAAAATTATCATAGTTTAAAATCTAAAATTTCTAGTGTTGTTCAAAGCCTCTCTGTTTTGTGGAGTATTGTCCACCAATTCAACATCATTTCCCAAATTACATAATTCCATCATTTTATAAAATATTTCGATTTTGTTGACTTATATCAACCAAATCAACAAAATTTCCCAAATTTTTTTTTTATAGAAAATTTCTCAATTTTTCATGGACTATTATCCACCAAATTACTATAATTTCTTAAGATACAAAATTATATATTATTTTTAATAAATCTCTCAATTTATTATGGATTATTATATGAGCAAAATTTCTCAAAAGACAAAATTCTAAACGTTTTACAAAATCACTCAATTTTGGACTATTATCCACAAAATTAACTTAATTTTCCAAAAATACAAAATTCTAACGTTTTATAAAAAACATCTCAGCTTTATGGAATATTATCTACGAATTGAGTATAATTTCTCAAAATAAAAAATTCTAGTGTTTATTAAATTTATCAATTTTATGGATTATTATCCGCTAAATCAAAATAATTTTCAAAAATATAAAAATCTAGAGTTTTACAAAATCTATGAGTTGTGCGGACTATTATTCATGAAATTAACATAATTTTACAAAATAAAAAGTCTAGCATTTCATAAAATCTCTCAATTTTGTGGACTATTATCTACAAAATCAACATAATTTCCTTTAACAGAAAAATGTACATAATTTCTGAAAATACAAAATTTTAGTATTTTAGAAAATCTCTCAATTGTGGACTAATATCCATTTAGCATAATTTTACAAAATAAAATTTTAGCATTTTATAAAATCTCTTAGTTTTATGGACTATTATTTACTAAGTCAGCATAATTTTCCAAAATATAAAATTCTAACGTTATACAAAATCTTTCAATTTATGTGGACTATTATCCACTTAATTAGCATAATTTCCTAAAATACAAAATTTTAGAGTTTTACAAAATCTCTCATTTTTTGCAGAATATTCCACCAAATAGTAATAATTTATCAAAATACAATTTTCCAGTCTTTTACAAAATCTTCCATTTTTTATGGAATTATCCACCAAATCAACATAATTTCACAAAATACAAAATTGTAATGTTTTACAAAATATCATAATTTTCATGGAAGAAATCCACCAAATCATCATAATTTTCCAAAATACAAAAGTCTAATATTTTACAAAAAAAAAAAAAATAGTTCTTGTATACTATTATCCACCAATTCTAATAATCATTTTTAATATGGTTATACTTCCACAAAAATCACAATATTGTTTTTTAAGAACAAGATCATGCGCACAACGCAATAAAAACATATGTTCCAAAGTCAGAATAACAATATCCATACAAAATTATTATGAGGTTTTAATTCGATTAATTAAACCTTTCGCTTACCCTTATTATTCAGCTAACTAGATCAATTAACTTTGATACTTATTTTGTAGGTCGAGTAATAAAGAAGAACATGAGATTTGGTTCTTCAATTCTCGTTTCTGATATGTCTCGAGAGAGATTCGTTCTCTCAGACAATTCACTACAATAAAAAGATAAAATACAGTACAAAAGAGTAAGAACTCTATCACCACTTCACCGTAGCAATAAGTTTTGCCCTACTTCTCTCCTCCGTGAATTCACGTCGTCTCTGTATCGTAATTACTTCTCATGCACTCGTAGGACAATTTATACGTCCATTAATCGTTGACCTAACATATTAATGAGCTTCCTTTTAATATGTTTTCAGGTAGACTCCAGGTGGGCTTTGGCCCAACTTCTTTAGCTTCCATTTTGACCCATATGCCTTAGGTCTAACAGAGAGCAATCGACACATTTGCTCCAACCCTATCTTTAAAACTAGAATTGTATCCGTGTTTTTGTGCGCTTTATTTTTATTTTATAATTAACATTAATAAATTATTCTATACATTATAAATATAATAGTAAATTATTTTAAGTTATATATGATTTTTTTTTAATTTTAAAACTTACGTAGAAAACTAAGTAATATTTAATTAGTTAAATTATTGTTATGACTCATTTTAGATTTTAAATAGTGTTTGATTTAATGTAGTTAAATTAGTAAATGAATGATGCTAAAAGTTCAAGGTAAAACTAAAATTATTATATTGAAGTAATTTTTATATTACAATTAAATATAAACTTAATGCTTTTAAAAAGATAATTTACACTACATTTATTGCAAGGTAATATGTTTAATCTAGACATATTTTAACCTATGATTAAAAATTAAAATTAAAATTAAAATCAAAACCTATGTTTAATTTTTAGTTTAGGTATACATTAACCCATGACTAATATGTCTAATTTCCATTGATATTTTTTATTTAAAATAAATAGATTTGATGAAATATATAAGGCAAAAATATTATATTTAAAAACATGGTTTGATTTAATATAAAATTAAGGTAATCTGTTAGTTTAAGAATATTAAACCTCAAATCAAAACCTATGTTCAATTTTTAATTTTAATTTTTAACTTAGGCATATCTTAACCTATGATTACGTGTTTATATTTTAAATATATTTTTAACTCTATAAACCTATAGTAAATGTTAATTACACAATTAAAATCTGAACTTACGTGTTTATAAATATTTATTGTGAAGAAATATTCTTTATTATTATTTAATTGAATATTTTTATTTAAATCTTAGTTAGTTAGTTAAAAATATTTAATTTATATTTCAAATTTAATTAAATTATCGATGTATATAGAAATATTCACGATAATTTGTTGATTATCATTATTTAATTGAATATTTTTGTTTTATATCTTGTAGTTGGTTAGATATATTTTAGTATACATTTAAATTGAAATTAAATTATCGATGGATATATAAATATTAGCCATAATTATTTGATTATTATCATTATTTAACTGAATATTTTTATTTATATTTTAGTCAGTTAGTTAGAGATATTTTAGTTTACATTTAAAACTTAATTAAATTATCCATGGATAAAAAAATATGGACGAAATTATCTGATTATTATCATTATATAATTGAATATTTTTATTTAATATCTTAGTTAGTTGGTTAGAGATATTTTAATTTAAATCATTCTAGAAAACAGTTCATTATAACTTTTTTTAAGTAGATAAACCCTACTTTAATAGTATAGATATTTTTATTTAACTAGATTTTTTGACCCGGGAATTTTATAATAGAAAATATAATTATAAATTTAATAAAATATAATGTAGTTTTGT
>OVAO01000843.1:0-16071 GCA_900406285.1 Biscutella auriculata | reverse complement strand
CTGCGTAGACTAGTTGAACTCTGTATAGGCTGATTGACCTAGTGCAACTCCCGATTTGGTTCGATATATACCCGTCTACATCATTTGCAACAACAAATACTTTCCTCTGCTCTACTCGTCTATAGTAAGCAGAGCGATAAAACTTCTGTTTATCACTCATGCCTAAAACACTTTGATAGTTTTTAGACATGACTTGTGAGAGGGATTTAGATTAGAAACAAAGAACTAAAGAAACAATAAAAACAAGAACAATCATAAAAAATATACTTGCATTAATTAAAAGTACCAAAGTATTTCTCACAAACTAGATCTAAACTTCAAAACCTAAGAAAAACAGAGAGAGAAAAACGTTATTAGGGTTTTTGGGGTTGGGTTTTTATATAGGAGACCAAGAATTGAGCCAAAAATGGAAACTAGATTGGGGTGAGCCTCCGCCGGTCAGTACAGCCCGGCGGGGCTGACCGTCGTGCCTTGTCCAGTGCTCCCTTCTCGGGCTCCGCCGGTCAGTGCAGACCGCGCGTTTGGTCGGCGCTCCCCTCCAGAGCTCCCTACTCGGTCTTCGCCGGTCAAGACTTCACCGGTGGGCCTGACCGGCGGTCTTTCTCCAGATCTCCCTAGTTGATCTTCGCCGGTCTAGCCGTTTTTGCTCGTTTTTGCTCCGTATTTTCTTGGTTCCTCTCCTTTTCTTCCTCCGCACCTGAAATGATGAAAAACATGCAAATGCAACCTAGAGACTCTAAAATGCATCCTAAACTAACGAAAAGCGAATGAAAACCGAGGGGAAAAACCGGTAAAATTCACACTCATCAATGACGCGACCAAGGAGAAGCTTCTCCCAAATGGCTTCGGCTATGGGGTTGAGGTTCTAGATCCGAGCTTCTTTGGGATGGAGAAGCTTGTATGCAAGAGATGGTACGAGGGAAAAGGTCGTTTGGACGATGGAAATGGAATGTGGTGCAGTACAAGCGACACTGGTATGGGTGGCGGCGATGTAGTGGTATAGCCGTGTGCGTTACTACGACTATGTCTCCAAATGAAAGATGGAAGAAATGGACCACCAAAGCTATGGCTGGCTTTGGATACACCAAACCTTCAAGATATGAGACATTTGAAGGGACTCTCGACGATATGACACATGACGAGAAATGAGCAATCTTTAGAAAAAAGTTCTCTTAGGGGTTTTTATTAAAAGATGGCTAAAGACCAAGTTTGGGTTACAATGAGTTTAAATACTCTCAACTTGAAAGAAAAGTAAGCAAACCCTAATTGAAACGCTGAGTTTTAAAAAGATAGAAAGGAAGCAAACCAAAATGCAACAGTCATATTGGTTAAGTATCGAGTTGCATGCTAAAATGACTTCCTTGGTGGTTCATGTGAATGCTTTTGATTGGAAACGAGCCTCATTAAAACCTTGGTGAGTAAACCCAATGGAAAAAACCTCAGCCTAATGAAAAGAGTGTCCACCTCCCATGAACCTAAGTTGAGGATTGGATGCAATGAAACGGAACCGAATCATCTTCTAGCTCCAAGTGTTGGATGTGCTTCTCTGAAATCCTTCCATGCATGCATTATGGCTCCCGTCAGCCTCTGAGTTTGTCTTCTAGTGATGAGTCAGTTGGTACTTGGAGAGATAGCTTATCTTGCTCCTCAGTTTTGTCCAAGCTTTCCATGATCATATAAAATAGGGACAACTACGTTCAAAGGAGTTTGAATAGCAGAGGCGGCAACAACACGTATTGGACCCAATGTCTCCGAATCTACAGCAGCAGAGGCGGCAACAACATGTACTTCTGCAGCCGGAACGACAGAGGGAGTGACAACACTAGCAGGAACTCTCTGCCCATTGAGTGAGGCAAGAAGGTTTCTATCGGCAATATCGAGACCAACCGAGTCCAAGCCAAACATTCTTCAAGCGAATGACCCCACTTCCCACACTTACTACATTAAGCCGGGAGCCAAGGATAGCTAACTTTGATCAACACCGGAGGATCATGTGGAACCAAAATCTTACGCACTAGAGGCTTCGTCAAGTCCAATTCCACAAATATCTTAGCCTGAGAAATGTCCAAGCAAGCTTACCAGCATGACTCACAAACCATCCTAAACCACCATCTGAATAAAGGCTCAAAGGCACATTCGCAAAGTCAACCCACAACGGGATCGACTACAATGCTAGTTGATCTACTATACCTGGAGGGGTCCACTCAGATAAAACCACTCCAACACCTGCAAGATTCCAAAGACGGCAACTTAGAATTTGAGTTCTCATGGACTGATCAAGGACTACAAACTTCATAGTGCGGTCATCAAGAGCTTCAACATCAATATTAGGAGACTTCTGCTTAGAAACCTAGATTTTGTTAACTATCATACGGATTTTTGCAATGTGAGGTGCAACATCCATAAATCGACCCACCAAGTTTTTTTTCCGAAGCGGCTGAGTTGAGGTGATCAAATCCTTTGGTATCGAAAAGGTAGCGACACCATCTACAAGGACAAGATCATACATAGAGAACCTGTTAAGGGAATTCGTAGAAACACACCTTGCTGAGCAGATGACCTAGTTCCATCTCCTTACCCCGACGATGAGGAGGGATCTTAGAAGCATACGACATAGAAGGAGCAGAGGTGATCGGTAGAGCACAAACTGAAGGAGAGATTGGGAGGGTTGAGGATTATCTCCATGAATCATGTAACATAGGCAAATCGTGAGGATGGGATGAATAGAGAGGAGGGAACTCGTGAACAGAGGCAATAGCATTGGAGGTTGCCTGAGCCGAAGAGAGAGACCGATGAAGAAGCTTTATGGGAGAGGAAACTTGCGATGGGGGCAAGGAAAAAGAGATGTGAGAGAGCTTATCGGAGGAGCCAACAACTGATCCGACGAGGAGGCACAATCCCTCTACGGACAAAATGGTCGCCATGGCCGGAGGAGGGGACCAAGACACACAGAGAGGAGGGGCTCGACGGCATATCGAACTCACCCGAGAGAGAGAAAAAACCCTAATTTGTGTTCTTTTACATTCTAAATGAACAGTCTAAATTTTTAATTATATATTTTCCACAGTATCAAAGTATAAAACAATTCAAATTTGAAAGACTATTCGATTTTTTTTATAAATTATAATATATATGAAATTATCATCAACGTATTCTAAAAATCTAAACTCAAAGACATTTTATTCCTGATCATCAATTATTTATTTTGAAACTAAATTTGAATAATGTATACTTAATAAATTTTGAAAAACTTTCTTTCATGTTTCTTCGTACACATCTATTATATAAAATAAGTTTGTTTTCATGATAGTTTGATATGTGTCAACTTTCCATTTGACATGAGTGGTTTTCATTTGTTATTTATTCTTCTTAAATTTGGTCTTTTTACATTCAACATAAAAAGTCTCAATTTTTAATTCTATATTTTCCAAAAATCAAAATATAAAAGGATCAAATTTAAAAGACTATTCGATTTCTCATAAATTATAATATATATGGAACTATCATAAATGTATTCTAAACTTTTAAATACAAATACTTTTTATTCACAATTATCAGTTATTTATTTAAAACTTAATTTGAATAACCTAAACTTAATAAAATTTTGATTTTTTTTCTTTGTTTTCATACACATCTATTATATAAAGTAAGGTTTTTAATTTGATATTGAAATGTGTCAACTTTTCATGTGTCTTTTTCATTTTTTACTTTTCTTCTTAAATTTGTGTCTTTTAAAATTTTAGATAAAAATCTCAATTATTAGTTTGATTTTTTCACAATATCAAAATATAAAACAATTAAAATTTAAAAGACTTCTCAATTTTTCATAAATTATAATATATATATATATATCATCAACATATTCTAAAATTCTAAATTCAAACACATTTTATTCCTTATTATCTATTATTTTTATAAAACTAAATTTAAATAACATTAGACCTAAAAGTTAGAAAAAACTCATTCTCAAATTACATAAGAAGGAAATGAAGATTGTTTAACAATATTATACAATCTTATAAGACCGAATAATATCTATATTTTAGTTTGTAATCAAAATGTTTTATTACATATGTCATTCAATTTGGTAACAAAAAAATTTCATTGTAGAATATAATCACTTTTTACATATAAAAAGTTTTACATAATAAAATAATTTTCTAATTAAAAAAACTTTATAAACTTCCGCGCAACGCACTTTAATTACTAATAATTTAGTCACTCGCATACATACTTGGATTCCTCATGTTTTGCGACACTAATTATTGTTCGGGTCGTTGATAGATGGTTGTGTTAAACAAAAAAAAGAGACGCGAGAAATATATACAAAATATTTTCTTAGCGTCATAATAGTCACCTAAAGAAAAAATGATAACTTAGATTTTATTGTATTAATTTTGTTCGGAATCTTATCTGAAATTAGGTGCATTGTTTGTATATTACTAAGTTTTGAATCTAAATACTTACAAACATGGATTTTGCTATTGCCTAGTAAAATTGAGTTAATAAAGTAATATGATAGTAAGGGAATTGTACGGATTTTTACTCTCCGATTCTTCGATTGACTTAGAGATAACTCGATTCGATTTAGAGAGAAAACATGAGATTAAGAACAGTAAAGAACACACATGATTTATCCAGTTCGGTTCCAATACGGAAACCTACGTATGGCCAGACTTTAGTTCGGAATTCACTATGATTAAACTTGCTCAATCACCGAGCTCAAGAACTCTCTACAATGGCTTCTCTCTCTGGTTCTAAAACCCCTTCTCTCTAACCAAATAACAGAAAACGAAAGACGAGAGATTTTATAGAGCTAAAACGATCACGTGCGAACCACATGACTCGTTTAAACATAAGAGAAACCCTTTGAATGAAAAAGAGGCTCTCTCACACTTAGAAGACAAAGAATGCTTGAAGACATTAGGACATAGCGTTTTGTTGAGGGGTATAAGAACACGTCTTATGTCTCACCACTCCTTCATCCTTGCAGAATTGCTCTAATCCGGTGTTGCAATACTCTAGGCCTTTGTCTGTTCTCAGCTTTTTCACCTTCTTATTAGTTTGTGTCTTTACCATCTTCTTCCATTCAACAAATTTACTAAATGCTTCATCCTTTGTTTTCAAGAAGTAGATCCATACTTTCCTGGACCAATCATCGATAAATGAGATGACGTATTGGCACTTACTCAGGTTGTATGGAACTTGTGGTGAACCCCACAAATCAGAATGTACATAATCCAGCTTCTCTTTAGTCAGGTGTTGAGCAGGTCCAAAACTAACTCTATGTGTCTTCCCTATAACACAATCTTCACAAAACTTTAACACTGACACGTTATCCTTGTCTAAGCATCCTTTCTTCACTAGTATATCTAGTCCTTTCTGACCAATATGGCCTAACCAACTATGCTAGAGAGACGTCTAATCTGCTACTTGACTAACACTATCAACTTCAGCAAGTTCTCTTGAGACTCTTGAAGCCATCTTTGCTTTACCTTGGAGTATATATAGAGAATCCTTTCTACTTCCTTTGCAGAACACCAAGCTTCCTATGAGAAATTTCAAACTGCCATTACCTCCTTTGAACTCCTAGCCTTTATGTTCCAGTGTCCCAAGTGAAAGAAGATTTCGAGATATTCCTGGCATATACCTTACATCATAAAGTACAAATGTTGTGTGATCTGGATTTTCAAACCTTATTGATCTGATCCCTTGTACTTCTGCATATGTGTTGTTTGCCATTCTCACTTTTCCAGATGGAGAGTACCTGAAATCAAAGAAAAAATCTATGCGAGGAGTCATATGAAAAGAACAACCAGTGTCCATTATCCATTCATCATCACTTATGGCATCCTGAAGAAGGTTAACTTCAGATGCAACTAGTCCAACCAGATCCATAGAATCATCTTTGGTCATAGCCGATTCTCCTTTATATTGATTCTGGTCTTTGCCTTTATTCCTCTCTATCCATTTATAGCATTGCTTCTTGTAGTGACCTTCTTTACCGCAGATCCAACAAGTCTTTTTCCATCTTTAGACTTTGATCGAGACTTGCTTCTTCCTTTGTTGTTCCCTTGATAATTTCTGCTTTCTGGTCTACCTCTCACGTAATGACCTTCGCTTATGGTTCTTGTATTCGAAGTATCCTTTACGTCCTTTTCTTTCGAACTTGCAGCTTCTATGACAATGTCTAAGCTTATTGCTTCTCGGCTATACTTGAGTGTTTCCTTTAGTTGATCATATTTCTGAGGTAGTGAATTCAGAAGAAGAATGGCATGTACTTCTTCTGATACCTCAATGTTTAAATGACTTAGCTCTCTCACCAGTTTAAGAAAGTCGTCTATGTTCTCATCCATTGTTCTTTGCTCCTGCATCTTAAAACCAAAGAGTTTAAGTTGAGAATGTACCCGATTCGGTAATGACTTTGACAGATATAGTCTTTCAAGTAGCGCCCAGGTTTCTACATCAGTTGTACACATCTCTATCTTTCTAAGAACTTGATCTCCAACGTTGATGAAGCTTAGGTGCATCGCCTTTTCACAACGCTCCATTCTTGCTTCTTCTTTAGCAGCGACTTTCTTCTTAGCCTCTGGATCTTTATCCTCTTCTTTAGTGTCTCCTTCGACGATTACTCTAGGTAAGAGAACGTCCTTTAGACCTTCGACTGTCAGATGAGAATACATTCTCCTTTTTCAGATTGAGAAGTCGCATGTGCCATCGAATCTGTTCACCTCGATTGGAACAGTTGACATCGATGATCTTGAATTTCGAACCAAACTATATGCTACACTTCTTGACTTGAATTCTTCTGGGTTTGGGGAACCTAGCTCTGATACCAATTTGTACGGATTTACTCTCCGATTCTTCGTTTGACTTAGAGAGAATTTGATTAGATTTAGAGAGAAAACATGAGATTAAGAACAATAAAGAACACACGGGATTTATCCAGTTCGGTTCCAAAACGAAAACCTACGTCTGGCCAGACTTTAGTCCGAAATTCACTATGATTAAACTTGCTCAATCACCGAGCACAATCAACTCTCTAGTTCTAAAACCTCTTCTCTCTAACAGAATAACAGAAAAAAAGATGAGAGATTTCAAAGAGCTAAAACGATCACGTGCGAACCACATGACTCGTTTAAACATAAGAGAAACCCTTTGAATGAAAAAGGCTCTCTCACACTTAGAAGAAAAAGAATGCTCGAAGACATTAGGACATAGAACCTTCAGGAATGTTGAACCAATTTTGGATGTGATAACTGGCTAGCTTAATGGAGAGAATTAGTTAATTTTATGTGAAAATGATAGAGAATATTTTGTCACTAAAAAATCATATTCAAAACATAAGCAAATACAAACAATTAAGAAAAATCAACTCAAGATCACAAAAAGTCAACTAAAGCGATTTATGCAAAATATTAAGAGAAACTAAGCGAATATGAATAGGTTATTGACTTGGGTGATCAAACTCAAGTTTTTTCTACTCATTTCTATCAATCAATGATAATTCTTAGTCTAAGAGCTATCTAAATTAGGTTAATCTAATCTCTTGGTAAAACCCATTTCTTAAGCATGCAATTGTACAATCCCTTAACTAATCACATAATTAGCAAGCATTTAGCTCTAGTCTATGTAGCTACTAAACAAACCTAACACGATTCCTTTGCTAGATTTGATTTAGCACATAATTAATTAATTCAAACATTTTATCGAACACCTTCTATACAATAAATTGTCTAGGTTCTAGATTCGATTAGCTAAGTCTAATCTAGCATTAAACACATCAACCAAGGGAATATATTAACAATCTAATCCCTAAGCAGCATAATCAATAACTTAATCACGCTAATCTACCTAACCCATTCACTTAGCAAGATAACTACTCACTAATCATGGTTTCAACACAAAATCCCATGAGAGGTTCATGCTTAATCATGATGAAATCAAGCAAATAGAAAAATGAAAGATGAAATTGCAAATATGAAACCAAGATCTTACAAGATTCTTCAAAAGGTTAAGAAAAACTTAGAGAGAAATCTTTTTAAAAAAACTTGTTTCCAAATAGAGTTTTTAATCCTATATATAGTCTCCGAAACTAAACCAGGGAAAATGTCTTGGTTTGTCTCTGAATGGGGAGTTGGTACCGATCAGGTCGACCGGTACGATCTCTAGGCTTCACCGGTGCGATCTCTATTACTTCATCGGATGATGGCCACCGGTCTTCACGACACCAGTATGTATGTTTCTGTCATGTTTTGGAGGATGATCCCCGGTCAGGGTACCGGTGAGGTCCTGGCCGGTATAGAAATCTCCGTCCAATATAGGGCAACATCCTCTGTCAAGGTACCAGTGAGGTTCTAACCAATATAGTGTGCTACGACATGCTTTATGTGCTGACATCGGTCTGGTTGACCAGTTGGTTGGCCGGTATGGGGTGCTACGAATTTGACTTGTCTCCTTTAGTTGTTTTTACAAGATTTTAGGTTTTTGAGCAAAAGGAGTGCATTGTGTGGAAAACCGCTAAAATCGTTTAAACCGAGCTCAGAACAAAACAATTCACAAGTTCTCAACTAGGCATGACCACAATAACATGATAGGCTTAAATCAAAGCTAGAGACGTCTAGTTTCCTCATAATGTTGCTTCATGCCATTTGGAGTTACAAATTGAGAGTATTATCATTTCTTGCAAACGTGCTCGAAGGAACCAATCGGTAGCTGGTGAAGATTTCTTTATTGAAGCAATTTCCAAATTAGAACGTGGAACTAACCCATTATTCATGCAGATATATTGGAGTCAGCTTTTCAACGCCACTATGTATGCATCATTTGGAGTTTTAAAACCCTTGAAACCGTACCTAGGCCGCAGACATGTCATCGCAACACCCAAGTAGTGGTCAAGGCCTTTTAGGCCCATCAAATGCATGATTCTATCGACCCCACCTTCTAAATTTCTAGAAGACTCTCTCACAAAGAAATATGGAAAGATCAAGCCTTGGCACGCACTCCTCAGCATTAAGTGAAGTCAATATTCTCTGAGTTCAAAAATGGATAGTCTTGAGCGATATTGCCATTTTGCCTAAATGGAACCCTAACTCGCCTTCTTTGCTCCTTAGTCTATATATTCTTTAGTTTTCAGTTCTTTTAGAGAGCTTGAACGATTTTAGATCATTAGATTTAGTTTATGGTTCTTGAGTGCAGACAATAGAGGTCGAACCTCTTGTCTTAGTGTGTTCGAGTCCCTTAAACTCTACCCAGTTGTTTCTTACTCTTTTCCCAAGTTCAATAAACATTTCTTTGCTTCATCTTGCTGCTGTTTCTTGTCTCTCCATTGCTTTTCTACTGTTTGTGATCCTTGTGTGTGCCCATGCCTTCGTTTCCCTCGTATCCAAGGCTTAAATACCGCAAGTTACTTTGATCGTTTTGCTTTGCTTGTTTCTCTCATTTCTGTTTCGGATCACTTTTCTAAAACCTCAAGTTCCTTAGATTTTATATATGTTCTTAGGGTTTTGACCGTGAGTAAACTGAAGTAGTCACACCACGCTTCTCTGCGGTGCATTTTAAGTACTCACGGCTAACCTAGTTCGGACTCTTGCTTTCACTTGATGTATTATTTTTCTTGCTTGTTTATTAACCCTACCACACATGTATATCTCAATAGTATTCATGTGTGAGTAGTAGGTAGTTGGGTCTGGGGAGTTTCCTTCAAGGAATCATGATTTAGATATGATGGAGGTTCGGTCAAAAGAGTGTTGCTAAAGAGTCTTCTCTCAACCCGCGCGTAATGCTTGGTTGTGCTTGATCATCTAGCCAATGATCCAAGGGCATCTCATAGGGGGAAAATCCCATGAGAATACCTGGACCATTTGTTGAGAGAGCAACCGAGAGGAACTTTGCATAGGGGCAAAATCCCATGCATCGACTTCCCTTGTAGGGACTCTTGGTTGTGAACATATTGACTCAGTCTCGGAATAATGCTAGCTTGGCCACCATGGGAATGAATCCGATTGCCCTTGGTTGTTTCGGCCGTGTAGCTAAGTGTTCTAATGCACCACGACAGTGGGGTAGGGCCAAGTAACTCTTGTCGAGCTCAAGATGGTACACTCATGTCACTCTCATGAACATAACCAACTAGATCATGGGATTCGAGTAGCGGATCTCCCAAAGACCTAATGTTTTAGTCATTTGAATTCTCTTAATCTAAATTTGTTTCCCTTCTTTTCTTGTTTGCTGCATTGCTTGTCTACTTTCTTGGTCAGTTACTCTCAAAACAAACCCTCTCAATCAACTTAGCTCTAGTGAACGTTTAGAGCTTAAGTACAACTTCTATGTAGAGTCGAACCCTAAATACTCAACTAATATAGTTTTGCAGTTGCAGCCAGTGTGGTGACGAGTAAAAGAATAATAAAACCTCTGATTGATTTAGAATTTGAACGAACAAAATAAACCACATCAATGCATGTGTGGGAAGAATTGGAGAAACACATTCACCACTTGAAGAATGAGGAAGAGCCGGACCCCATGCTACTATCGTATAAGTTCTCCAAGTGCTTAGCTCGGTCCATGAGAGGTTTGGGCACTCTTTTCCCTTAGGTTCGGTTTTGTCCCATTGGGTTTTTCCAACCAAGGTTTTAATGAGGCCCCATCACACCACAAAACCTTCTCATGACCATCAAGGACTCTTGTGGAAGGATCCATCCGAGACTTAATCAAGTATATGACTGTTGCTTCCTCTCATGATGTGTCCTTCCTTTTATCCCTTTAAACTTTGCGTTTTGCTCACTTGTCTAGGGCTTCCCTTTTTCAGTTTGAGTATTTAAACTCTTATGTAAGCAACTCATTTCTTTTAGCTAGTATTTTAATCAAAAACCAAAAACTTTCTCATGTTGGCTCCTCTTAAGAGAGTAATATTTTAAGAACCCTAAATGTCATATCTTAGGCTTTCCATAGCTCTAGTGATCCTGTTCGATCCATCCTTTTCTTTTCTCCTTCATTTTAGCACCATCCTTGTCGTGTATCAACCAGAGCCATCGCCACCATTCGTACCCTCGCCATCCGTACTGCACCAGCTCTCATTCCGTCAACCAAACGATCACTTTCCTCGACCTATCTCTTGCATACAAACTCCTCCATCCCAAAGAAGCTTAGATTCAAAACATCAACCCCATAACCAAACCCATTTGGGAGAAGTCTCGTCCTGGTCGCATCATCCATCGGTCGTCCTTATCTCTTCAAGCATGGTTGCGAATCCATAGGGGAGATTATATCATGTGGTATTAGAGCCACTTGAAGAGTTCATACACGAACAAAGGGGGTTTCTTCGTTCCTTCTCTTAAAAGTTTCCATCTTTAAGCTTTTGAGTGTAATTTCTTACGTTTTCTTAAACAAAAACCCAAAAAGATTTGAACTTTCTTTAATTTGCTTATAATCTTGCGTCTTTGTTTAGATTGTTGCTTCTTTGTTTTCAAAAATCAAAAGACCAAAAAAAAATTTCATCTTTTTAAGTTATTCGGTTTCATCTTTTTTTTGTAAAGTTTCAAGCTTTGATCTTGTTTATCAATGGCTTCCAAACTGATTTAAGTTTCTCTTATTGTGGCTTTTAGCATGAGGAAGACGAGGCGAGACAAACAGTTTCAAAAAGAAAAAGAGAAAAGACGAAAGGAGGGAAAGGAGGAAAAATACAGGGTGCACAGCCGTACGGTGTGGTCCCCTTCGTACGACCCACGACTGGCACAAATTTGTCGCGTACCAACCACGGTTTCTCACGCTTATAACACACGTGCCTCCCAAGCCAACAAAATGAAACGTACTCCTTAGCCCCAACTCCCTCCTCCACCTGCCAGACCAGTTGCTCCGCCGGCGCGTGAGGTCGTGACTATGGCCTAACCTCCTAGAGGGGCCGCCGCGCCCAATCTTTGACAACAACCAGCTCCACCGAATGTTGGAGCCTTGATCAAGCTGATAGAAGACAATTTTGAGGAACCTAGAAGGACCTTGATCCCTCTTCCTCTAGTCCAACTTGTTGAAGCTCCTCCGCCGCCTCCTAGATGCCTTCTAGAGTAAGAACACCATCCGGAAGAAGAAGACCAATATTCTCAAAGGATGAGGCCTTGGATACACCCAGGGTATCTCACCCAAGGCAACAAGAGGGATGGTTCCAGAATAGAAGACGTTATGAGGAGGAATGACATTTTGATACTCCAGAACTTAGAGAAGAACCAAGACGATTCCCGAGGGAACCAAGACAAAGAAATGCTTACCTAAGACACTATGAGGAAGATGAGGATCATTCGGACAACACTAGCCAATATTCTCAAAGACTCCACCAAAGAGGACCAATACAACACCGCATTGAAGGCATTAAACTCAAGATTCCATCTTTCCAAGGAAAGATTTTTCTCGAAGCTTATCTTGAGTGGGAAAAGAAAATAGAACTTGTGTTCGATTGTAGATGGTACACTGAGATCAACAAGGTGAGGCTACCTGCCACTGAATTCACTGACTATGCTTTGAGTTGGTGGGATCAACTTGTTACTTCAAGAAGAAGAAATGGGGAGTATCCCATTGAGACTTGGTCGAGATGAAAGTAGTTATGAAAACGGGATTTGTTCCCAACCATCACCTAAGATATCTTCACTAAAGGTTGAGAAGACTTAATCAAGGTTCCAAGACGGTTGAAGAATATTTCCAAGAGATGGAGATGCTCCTCCTTAAAATAGACCTTAGAAAGGATAGAGAAGCAATTATGGCACGCTTTCTTGTAGGACTTAACCGAGATATTCAAGACCATATTGAGCTTCAACATTAGGTGGAGCTTGAAGAGCTGCTACACAAGGACGTCATGATTGAGCAACAAGTCAAAAGGAAGGGCAAGTCCACTTACAAGCCAAATTTGGTCAAGGATAACAAGCTAAGTTACTCTAAGCCATGGGAGCCTAAGAAGTCTTTTGTGCCAACACCTAGAGAAGAACCCAAGGAGCAACTGAATGCTTACAAAGAAAAAGGCAAGGGTATAGTTAATCCTACAAGAGCAAGAGATGTGAAGTGCTTAAAATATCAGGGTCGAGGATAGAAAGTCATGATCCTCCTTGAAGATAGAGAGTATATGTCTGGGGATGAAGAGGTTTCCAAGATGAGGAAGTGAACTCATCCGAAGAGTGTGAAGAAGAAGCAGCATAAGGAGAACTCTTGGTTACTAGAAGAGCTTTGAACTTGCTAGCTAAGTAAGAAGAATGAGGAAGAGCCGGACCCATGCTATTATCTTATAAGTTCTTCAAGTGATTAGCTCGGTGCATGAGAGGTTTGGGCACTCTTTTCCCTTAGGTTGGGTTTTGTCCCATTACGTTTTCCTAACCAAGGTTTTAACGAGGCCCCATCACACCACAAAACCTTCTCGTGACCATCAAGGAGGTTGGGGGTGCTTTGGGTGAGAAGGTATCATCTTTAAAATGAGGACGACCAAGCAGGGCTAAGAGTGTTTCGGTTTACAATGCCCAAACTCGTGCTTGAAAAAATAGAAGCCATGAAACACAAGTAAAACAACTGACCATGCTAATTAAATGTTCAATTTAAACTCCAATAAGATGAAAGCAAAAATAGTCTAGCAAGCTTCAAAAACCAATGACATAGTTTTTTAAGCATCAAGGTCTAAAGCTATAAACTTCAAGACTTTTCGAGACTATTAAGCCAAAATCGATGATCGAGAATTAAGGTGTATCAGTTCTTTCTTGAAAATGCTTGCAATGCAACCTATATGAGACTCAATCCTATATTGGAATTCAATGCAATCTAGATGTTAAACCCGAATAAAAGCAAATCTTTTTGTGTTTTTCTGAAATTTTTTTTTTTTTTTTTGTTTTTTGTAAAAACATAAGTATTGACAATGAAAATGGGGAAACAAAATAGAAAACAAAATCAGTTCAAATATGGTTCCTCCCCCAAACTTAGATCACATAGTCTCTGTGGAATCCAAATTTGGAAAAAGAACCGAACAAAAAAATAAAGCGTGCTTATGTACAAAGGTGGTGTGGAGAAGTACCTATATATAGCGGGGGTTTGGATCAAACTCCTCATCGGAGTTGAAGTCTGGGAATTCATTGTTAGAATCGTAGGGTGGTTCTGAGGCGATGAGTCTCCTCGGCTCTACACTCTTATTGCTCCATCAACATCTGGTGTGGTTAAGGTTTGCTCTGAGCGGCTAGACCGATTTTCTTTCTTGGCACTAAATTTGGGGATGCCACTCGTTTACCCTTATCTTGTTGTGATTCCCCTTTTACTCAACCTATTATGATATTGCGACAAAGAATTGCACAAGGTAAATTCCAAGGTCGAATTGAGAAATGATATACAAACACATATATGATCTAATAAAAGTTTGAATTGCATCAACTAACATCAAAATCATATAAACAAAGAGGCATCACAAGAATTACATCAATTAACATCAAGATAATATCTACAATGAGGCATCACAACAATACATTTCATTTCTCTCTAATAATTGACTCTTAATCAAGCATAATCGATACATCATCATTCGGTTCGAAGTTACAGAAATTCATCAATTGAACATTTTCAAAGTCTTATCAAATTCGGTTCACAACCAATTCTAAGTTCATAATCAAGACTCAATGATAGGAAAATTCCTTCCTAATTTTGATTCCATTGCACACAAATCCAAAATTTCAACAGTTTATACGCTAAGTTCTAGAAATCTCAAAATCTTCAATGAATCAATAGATTAAGGAACATGCATTCAAGGAAACATAAGAGCAACAATCACCCAAGTCATTAATAAGCATACAAAATACAAATAACCTTACAATCATGAGTATGAATGAATTTTTAGTAAGAGAATGGTGAATTTCGAAGATTGAGCGATTGAGAGATTTACCTCGATTTGAATGATGAAGTGGATGCAAAATCGAACTAGAAAGAAGAAAATAACAAGTTTTGGCTTATGAATGATGAAAATTGGTGAAGATTTGATGAAAATAAAAAATTATTTAGGTTGTGGAAGTGAATAATCGCAATAGAGGTAAAGTGGGAAGGAGGATTTTCGAAAAACCCTTGTAAATCTCGAACATAAACGCGATTTCGTAACTGGTACCAGTCAGGTTGACCGGTACAATTGCCCGGGATGAATGCTTTGGATCGTCTAGTTAGATGAATATCCGTCAAAGCATTACCGGTATTGGTGCACGGGGAGGATTCTCCAGTTTCGACAGTTGAGTGGATACCGGTGAAAATGTGACCGGTATTGTTGACCGGTATAAGCTCCATGATTCTACCCATTGGAGCTATACTGGTGTGTATACTAACCGGTACTAGTAACCGGTACCATCACCCCAGATTCACGAATCTGTTTTTCTTCTTGAAATTCCATCCTTGTTTGATCCTTGCTAAACATCGATCTGAGTATCGATGGACTTAGTTGTAACTCGGCCTGAATAACTGTAATTCCTGCAATAAATCAAAGGGAAGTTGACTGAAATAGCACACATTTCAATCGAAATGAATAGATCCATACAAATCTTTTTTTTTATTACTGTGATTTTTTAAATGTCCAGCGTGCCCTTGTATTACATTGTGACAAAAACGTATTTACAGGAATGTAATTCGCCACGTAAGAATTCGTTGACTTGTATGAGTTAACCCAACCGTCAAGCGCCACTTACTACGATAGAACTGAGTTACTTTTACGTGTCAGCTGATTTATGCAACGCGTGCGATTCTAGTAATAGTACAAATTTTATGCGCACATAAGTCAGTTGCACTTGACCGCTTACTTATGTAAATCTGGCCGATTTATGCGATCAAGGTTAACTTACGGACACAAGTTACAGTTGACTTATACATCGTCGGACTGCGTTATCCAAAATACGGATGAGTTGTAGATATCTNTGAGTTGTAGTTATCTCTTGCCTGAGTTAGTTTGAGTTATCAAAAATACGGATGAGTTGTAGTTATCTCTTGCTGAGTTACTTTTCTCTGGCTGATATATTGATCATCGGATGACTGAGTTATGTGTTTGTATGTCGGCTGACTTACTGATTTGCCATGTCATCATCCATG
>OVAO01000842.1:0-17901 GCA_900406285.1 Biscutella auriculata | reverse complement strand
CTTGTTTTTCAAACCTCGACCCTTAATTTATAATTTTTTTTGCTTGAGGGCAAGCAAGGACTAAGTTTGGGGGAGTAGATGAGTGTGAATTTTACCGGTTTTACCCCTCGATTTTCATTCGTTTTTTGTTAGCTTATGATGCATTTTAGAGTCTGTAGGTAGCATTTGCATGTTTTTCATCATTTCAGGTAAGGAATTGGAGTTACAAGAGAATTGGGCCAAAAGAAGCCAAAAGAATCCAATAGAAGCCATAAAAGAATAAATTAGACCCAAACCAAGTTTAATGGGCTATGAGGAATTGGAGTTACAAAAGAATTGGACCAAAAGAAGCCATAAAAGAGCAAATTAGGCCTAAATTAAGTTTAATAGGCTTTTAGAGCCTTTTTCCTTTGTAACATTTTGGCTTCTATAAAAGGGAGCCAAAGTGAACTAAAACCATAGTTTTTATTTTTAGTTTTACTTTTTCTTAGGTTAGAAATGTAGCCTCTTTTTTCTCTCAAGTTTCTCTCTTTTTAGATCTAGGTTTTTTCTCTTCTCAAGAACTCTACGTAACTCTTGGATTATCTTTTATTGCAATTGTTTTTCTTTCATTCCTCTCTTTGATTGTTTATTGCTTTTGATTTATATTATCTTCTCTTATTTCCTCTTACAAATCATGTCTAGAAACTATCAAACTGTTTTAGGCATGAGTTGTGAGTAGTTTTCATAAACTTATGGATTAAGGGTTAGATTGATAGGTTTTGGATTGCTAGAAATGGTTTAAATCTATAGTAGAAATGATATTCTCAATTTGTTAATGTGCTTAATGCTAGATTAGGAGTGGCTAATCAAATATAGATCTATAGGAATACTATCACCCAAGAGGTTCTTGATAGGATTCCTGAATTAAGTGAATAAGTTGTTAGTTGATTCTTTCCATGAGATTGTTTAAGTTATCGATTGATTGTTTATCATGGAATTTTGTCTAATGGTTTTTAGTAATGCTTCATTGCCAAGAGATTGTGTAATGGTAGGACTAGAAAAGGGATTAGTTGTGCGAGAGCGAGCTAATCTAGTTTAGAAATTCCTAGACATAGAATAAGCCAAAGGGTAGTTAGTAAACCATTCTAGCATGAAAACTCCTATCAAATATCAATCCCCTTATCCATAAGTCGCTTTTAAATTCAGATTTTTATCATTTGCAGTTTAGTGTTTTGTTTTCATTTTCAGTTTATTGCTTGGTTTTATTTAATTGCTTAGGAGTTGTTAGTGACAGAAAACACATTTTTTGTGTTGCCTAGACTTAGTAAAATCTAGCATAGGATTTATGATTTAATTACCCCCGAGTTGGTTCGACAACCTCGATCAACTATCTTCCCTATACTTCATTGATAAACCAACCCATAGATACCCAAAATATTTGTTTATCACTAAGGACTGTAAGCAGAGCACCAGACTTCCCCAACCAACGGGTCTAGCTGATCCCGAGATGTCCCCAGCCCCCAGCGGGCTCCACACCGCTGATCTCCAGGCAGTTCATTTCGCCTCTCACTCCTCAGATATCCCAGTCCAAAGCGCTCTCATCGGTCCTAGCCAGCCTCCCCCACCCCCTCTCTCCTCTGCAGCTGCATCCCTTGTTCCAGTCTCCTCGCCGATGCTAGGCATTGTCCCCGTATCCGGCCCGGTCCAGTCCATCACCATCGTTCCTGACCCCGCTCCCCATCCACAAGGGGAATGGCACGAGGTCCCTAAGGGTCGATCCCCCCAGATCCATGTCAAGGCAAAGCCCCAGCAATCCACTGAGATCTCCATGTCTCGATTCCAGGCCCTAGTGACTGACGACGTTGAGGAAGCTGAGGACACTGAGCAAACAATAGTAGAGCATGAAAAAGAGGAAGGGCAGATCTCTAATGAAGAGCCTGAGACGCCAAAGAATACTGTCCGACCCCCAATTGTCTTTGAAAGCAAGGCCAAGGCAAAGAACAACAAAAACAAGCAAATTGTTACCCGCAATGAACAGCTCGAGGAAGCTAGAAGAAACCAGAAAAAGACTGACAAGCAAGAGAAACTGGATAAGCGTGAGAAACAGGAGAAGAAAAAGGAAAAACAGTCTAAGCAAGACCGAGCAAAGCAAGACCATCCCGACAAGGCTGACAAGACTGGATCACTCGTGGTTACAGTCTTGTCAACAACAAGACCCCTCGGGGGCTATAATGATCTATGGCCGACCTACTTATCTGGAACACTCGTGGTTTCAATATGAAGAGAAAGCACGATCTCTTAAAGTCCTGGTTGCAAAATTCCTCTACTATTTTCTCCTGTCTCATTGAGACGAGAGTCGTTCAAGCTAGGATGCATTCGATTACTCAGCGTATTGCCGCGGGATGGTGCTCGGACCACAACTATGACCACCACAACTTGGGTCGTATTTGGATCCTCTGGAACCCGAACCTCGACGTCACTGTTCTCCTCAAGACATCTCAAGCGATAGCCTGTCGCATCAAATTACCGGATGATCGAGTTTTTCTTATTGTTTGCGTTTATGCCTCCAATCACCTTACTGACCGTCTTACTCTCTGGTCTGATCTTTTGCAGGTTGCCTCAGCTCATCGGTCGATCCCCACCATCTTTGTCGGCGATTACGACGAGCTCCTCTCCGCTTCCGATCACTCAAGTCGAAGCATCCCTCCTGTCCGTCGCCGTGGTACAGAGGCGTTTCAAGACTTTACCCGCGAGTGCGATATCACCGATCTCCCCTACAATGGCTGCCATTACACTTGGTCGAACAACAACTTCCATAGCCCCATAGCTGAAAAAATTGACCGCGCTATGATCAACGAGCCATGGCAGCAAATCTTTGGTCACTCTTACGCCCACAATGACACCACTGGAGCCTCTGATCACACTCGCACTTTAGTCTTTCTCACTCCAGCAAACCCAGGCACTGGAAGCGCTAGGAAGCCTTTCAAGTATTTCACTTTCTGGGCTGACGACGCCAACTTCCTCCCCTCCATTCAAGACGCCTGGAATTCGACCCCCTCTCTCTTACTCTCGTCTTGCTCTTCTTTTATTCGATTCTAAGCTCAAGAATCTTAAACCAAATTTGCCCTCTTTGAACAGGTTAGCATTCGGAGATATCACCAAGCAATCCAACGATGCTCGTACCAAGGTTGCTGATCTTCATGAGAAAGCGTTGTCTGACCCCTCTCCATCTACTTTCGAAGCTCTTCATGCTGCCACTGAAGATTGGAATGCTAAAGCTAGCATCGAGGAGAAGCTCCACCACCAAAAGTCGAGGATCACCTGGTTGAAGCTTGGAGACTAGAACACCCGCTTCTTTCATTGTGTTTCTAAGACCCGTCAGTTGAGAAACACTATTCGCTTGCTCGCCGATAGCTCTGGTACCGTCACCCGTAACCCCGAAGATCTCAAGGCCATAGCAGAGGCTCATTTTAGGGACTTCCTCCAGCACCGCCCGCCCAATATCATTCCCCCGTCTGTACCTGACCTCTCCCGCATCCTCACCTATCGCTGCTCTGAGGTTGAGGCTACGAGTCTCGTTGCTCCTATTACCCCTGAGGAAATCTGCAACGTCCTGCTTGCTATGCCGCGCAACAAAGCTCCTGGTCCGGACGACTTTCCCCTTGAGTTCTACCTTGCAGCTTGGCCAGTCATAGGAGCTGACTTCATCACAGCCATCCAATCCTTCTTCATCTACGGCCTCCTCCCTCGCGGTGTCAACTCCACCCTCCATGCGCTTGTTCCCAAAGGCGACACCCATGCAACCATGCGAGACTACCGGCCCATATCCTGCTCAACACCACCTATAAAGTAATCTCCAAGATCCTTGCCAACCGCCTTAAGCACTGCCTCCCAACTAGCATTGAGCCGAACCAGAGTGCATTTATTAAAGCCCGTCTCCTGCTGGAAAACGTCCTCCTAGCTACTGAGTTGGTTAAAGAATATCACAAGACCAACATCTCCTCCAGTACCACGCTCAAGATGGATATTTCAAAGGCTTTCGATGCTCTCGAATGGGGCTTCTTGATAGGCGTGCTTCAAGCAATGGGCATCCCCCATCAGTTCACTCACTGGATCCGATCATGCATCACTACAGCCATGTTCTCCGTCGTTGTTAATGGCGAGCTTGCCGGGTACTTCAACAGCAACAGAGGAATACGTCAGGGATGTCCTCTTTCTCCCTATCTTTAGGTTATTGCCAGTAATGTTTTATCTAAGCTCCTAAATACTGCTGCAATGAACTCTATTTTTGGTTATCATCCTTCATGTAGAGAGCTTGATATTACTCACTTGAGTTTTGCTGATGACATTTTGGTTTTCACAGATGGCAACCCGGAGTCGCTTGCTGGTATCTTGGCGGTTGTAGATCACTTTGCTAACCTCTCGGGCCTTAAGATCAACACTTCCAAATCTTCGGTCTTTATTGGGGGCCGACCTACTCAGCTTCCAGCTCTTGCAGTGCCGCACGATCTATCAATCGAAAGCCTTCCCATTCGCTACCTCGGCCTCCCTCTGACGACTAAGTCCTTGACCCCAACGGATTATGCCCCTCTCCTCGCCCGGATCAGAAAGCGACTTCTTGCTTGGTCGACGAAAATGCTTTCTTATGCCGGAAGACTCCAGCTCATCAAAGCTGTCATCATGAGCATAACCAACTTCTGGCTCTCTGCTTTTAAATTGCCTATGAAATGTCTTGACTCTATAGAGCGCTTATGTAGCAATTTTCTCTGGTCAGGTACCTCAACGGAGCACAGGAAGGCGAAGCTCAAGTAGGCAGATTTATGCTATCCGTACGCTGAAGGGGGACTAGGAATCCGAAGTTTGCGGGACACAGCCACCGTTTTCAGTCTCTCCCTCATCTGGAGGATCATCTCTCACAAGCCGTCTCTGTGGGTTTCGTGGACCCAGCACCACCTCCTCCGCCAGAGCACGTTTTGGGAGCTCCGGGCGAGCGCTGCAGGATCCTGGATCTGGAGGAAGCTCCTAAAGCTCAGACCGCTAGCTCTGTCTCTCTCCAAAGTGAAGCTAGGTTCGGGTAAGCAGACTCGCTTCTGGACTGATAACTGGTTGGGTTTTGGGTCCATCTTAGACGCCTTGGGCGAGGAGTCTATTCACACGCTTGGCATCCCCCGCCATGCGCTTGTCTCCTCGGCGGTGAGACACGGAACCTGGGCCTTTCGCCGCGTTCGGCACTCTGCTCAGCAGCAGCTCTTGGACGTCATTGGGCTTATCCCTCCCCCCAGCCTACCGTTGGTCCTGATCGGATTCTTTGGAAGCACATGTATAACTATTACAAGCATTGGTTCAGCTCGAGCGGCACGTGGGAGCTTATTCGAGATCACAGGCCGACGATAACGTGGTCCCATCTCATTTGGTTCGTGCAGTGTGTGCCCCGGTTCTCCTTTATTCTCTGGCTCACGTTTCATGACCGGCTCTCTACTGGCACCCGCATGCGCTCTTGGGGCTTAAACCACCCTTGCTCTTTCTACTCCACCGACGAGGAGTCCAGGGATCATTTGTTCTTCAACTGTCCCACCTCTGCTACTACCTGGCGGGCCCTTACCTCCCCCATGGCCCACGCCTCGCTCCCCACGACATGGGTTGGTACCATTGCGCACCTCTCTTCTCCGAATCTGTCTTGCCAAGACAAGGTTCTGTTGAAGATGCTTTTTCAGCCCGCTGTCTACTACATATGGAAAGAGCGTAACGATCGGGATCATGCGCTTCCTCCCAAAACTACAAACGCTATCACCACGCTTATTAGACACCACATGACCTCCAAGATTCACGCTCTTGATTACAAGCCCCCTACCGCCTTGCTACCTTACTCGACCGCTGGAATCAGATCCATTAGCGCTGCCTTTGGGTTTGGTTTTGCTCTGTTTTTTCTGTCCTTCCCGTCTTCGTTCCTAGCTTGACCACCACGTGTGTACTCTGTTTCCCTCGTCTAGTTTTGTCCCACTGGGTTTCTAGACAAGATTTTAATGAGGCACGGTGTTAGTCCTTCACAAGCTAGGTTCTTTGTTTTTATTTTTGCTCTGTTTTTTTCTGGTTTACTCTGTTTCTGACTACCTTTGTTTTGTTTTGTTGCTCTTGCTTCTTCGTTTTTGTAAATATTTTTCTTCTTTAATATATTTCACATTTAATCAAAAAAAAATTCTCCATGATGGGAATCAAAATAGAAACAAATTGTGTCCTTTGGGGGGAAGAGAAAGAAACGACAAAGCATGCTCTCTTTACATGCAGGATAGCAAATGAAATTTGGGAACTAAACCCACTAAAATACCACATTCAGGGGAATATGCAAGATGAGAAGGTGGCCAATATAGTTTCTAATCTCTTAAACATCCAGCCAACGAAAAACTTATTTTTCCGTTTATTGGATAGAGCATATCGAAAATTATAAACTATATGATATTTCAGGACATAAGAAGAATGATCCTAATATACTAGAAATATCTAATTCATATTATGATTTATGGCAGGCATCTCAGGAAAATAACAATGATGCAAGTCACTTAAGATGGCATGAGAAGCAAGGAACTCAACCAGCTCAAAATCTAACAACACACCAGTCTCAAGGAGAACCAAATCAAGGAAAATGCTACATCGATACCTCCTGGACATCCCCCATTGAAGAGTGCGGATATGGTTGGAATTTGAACGACTCTAATGGAATACAGAGAATTATAGGCCAAGGCACAATGGATCCTGTGGCAAGCCCTCTAGAGGCAGAAGTCAGAGCTTTGAAAGAAGCCATAATTCAAGTTCTTCGATTGGGATATTCAGCTGTAGATTTCTACACTAACTCGCAGCAATTGGCTAAAGTGTTGCAGCAAACCCAATATAAAATAAACGGATCCACCACACAGGAATCAGGTTGGAGACATAGCCCATTGCGCCCATTCTAGATGATCTAGTGTTCTTATTAACAAATATGTATAGAGCAAGATGCAAATATATATCTAGGAAACTTAATGGCTAGAATCAGAAGTATTTCTTCTGCTGTAAAATGGATCTGATTATCTTATAATATAAATGTTGACAAAAAAAAACTATATGATTAACCTTATCCTAATTTTAATATTTTCTAAATTTTCCTATTTATTATTATTTTATTTACGTTGAACTATTGTAGATGTAATATCTTTTATTTGCATAACAAGACAACAATACAATAATATACCTAATATTTCACATCGAACAATAATAAGTCAAGTTATTTTCTATCTAATTATAACTAGAATTATAATTGAATTTGCGGCGCATTTTTTTTTTTGAATTAACATTTTAAATTATATAAATATGATAATATATAGTTTTTAAATATTTTTAAAATTGATATTAATTTTTAAAATATGATTAGAATTGTGAAATTTATAATGCAATAAATTATACATTTTAAAATATTATTTTATTTAATACATATAAATTTAATATATTATTAAAATTATTAACAAATAATTTTAGCTTTTAAAACTTAATAATTTTTATATATTATTTAAACTAGGGGCATTTACACCCTAAAACCATTATGAGAAGATAATTGCACCTGGAGGCCACTTTGAAATGGTTTGCATTTGGAGACATAATTGCTCGATTTCGTTAATGTTTTGTATGAGTTTTGACGTTTTTACCCTTTAATAATGATGAGGTTTTTTGCATACTAGTTAGTCTCTTAAGCATCTAGTTAGTTTCCTTTATCAGTTCTGTATAATCTATTTCTGATCCAACATCACGAATTTTCTAAACCACCTCCTCTTCGAACTAATCTTCGTCGGAATCGTGAAGCTGACCTTCCGTCGTGCTCGTCCCGTTTACAGTTACCAATCAATGTCTGCCGTTGTATCCGCCATTACAATCTTAATCATGAAGCTAAAATCAGATCTCAATCCCCCGTTTAACCTCTATGTCCCAAGTACGCCATTGATTTTCTCTAGTTTTTGTGGTTCAACCTTTGTTCTGGCTCAAAACCCTCGCGAGTAAACGATATTGAAACCCTCGCCGTACATCCATGCTATGGTTTCTTCACTGTTTAAAATCGAAATAGATATTCATTAATCAAAGATTTCGTCTTGAAATTTTTGCTAAATGATTTGAAAGAGTACGCCTCTTTTTTGAATTTCATCAAAAAGCTACCTATTGAAAATTGAAAGGTTTGTTTTATGGATTTGGTTAGGTGTGGTTGTGGTGACTGAAGGAACGACTTATTGCATGTGGGACATTCGACGACATATCATACCGGGGTGCAAACGTGGTTGCCCATGGACCGGTGGATGTATAATGGTTGGAAAGTAAAGTAGTGGTTCTAATATTTAGCTTGTTTGTTATTAGCTATTTTATGGGGATATTACCATGGTTGGTGGATGTAATCGCTCAAGGATATTACCATGAGTTATTACAATAATAATACACGCAATAATATGGGCGAGACTAATCAGTTCACTTAAATAGTTGACCATTAGTCTGACTATATGTTGTCCATTCGTATTGGTTAAGTGGTTGACCATGTACTGCAGTTAATGTGTGTATGCATATATAGACTGACGAAGTGGTTTTTTTTCCTATTATGCAAACATAGCCAACCATACCTCCATCCATCAGTAATCATGTTTCAACTCGCAAACTAAAGTATAAATACCATTTGACGGTTACTATTTAAATAAAGTCGATGGGTGTCTATTAATTAGAGAAGACGTTCGAATTTTAAAGAGCGTAATTATAACTCTTTTTATCCATCATGTTTATCAATAATTTATCCGGCTAATATTTAGTAGGGTCGTCAAGACTTTAAAGCGAGTAATTTTTACTCTCTTTCATCCAACATCTCTTTTGAGGAGGTGCTAATCCTTCAAGAGGTTTTATTCATGATGTTTCGCGAAGAGTCGCAACAGTAAAAAGGGAGAACAGTAGTATAAATATTGATCCGAACCAAAAAGATTACTTACACATCTCTCTTCTTCAGTCTGACTCCACTCCAAATCTCTGTCGTCTCCTCTATTCATTGTAAGTTTTTCAACTCGTCTTGCGCGATTTTTTTATCAGTCGGAAGAAGACGACGTTAGTTGGGTTTTATATTCGAAATTTACGTGCTTCATTCACAAAGTTTGATACGAGTTCGGTTTTCCATATCACTTAGTTGGTCGTCAGTTTTCTTCCCCGTTTACGACTTATGCTATAACCCTGATAGGATTCTGAGACTAGGTTAATGGTGATTTTTCTTCACGGGTTTCGAGTTCACTAGTCATGTTTCCTTACTTGTTCCTCTTGACATGACTTATACATATAAGAGTTAACATGTTTGGCGTTGCCTTTTGTTAGGGTTTCCGCTCAGGCTCAACATGAACACACGTTTCAGTGAAAGTACGAGGGCAAGTAAGCCGCTAACTCAGACGGTGAACAAACGGCCCAACATTTTGCGGGAACGAAACGGTCGACTTGGAAAGATGATGGTGGACAATGGAGGTCTCTGCGGAAAAAACAAGAAACCAACTCATACAAATACAAGGGGAACTCAGATTAGTTCTTCTACGCCTTACACTAGTCGTGGATAACCATCGACCAGGGAGTCTGGTGGCCACTACATCGCTCATGCGGCTGTTAGCCGCCCTCTTGGTTATGTTAAGCATCAATATCCAGAAGAGGTCGTAAATATGGTTGAGGCTTCTGAGGAAGAGGATGTATCAGATGATTGGGACGAAGATGGTTCAATTGATGATGATGACTCGAATGGCTCTCAATAGAACCATGGGAAAGGGAAGACTGCTAAATTTGTCTAAAAATTATTCGAGAAGTTGGGAAGCTTGACAACCGACCAGATAAATGAACCCCTGAGGTAGTGGCATTGCCCAACTTGTCAGGCGATCAGGGTACTATTCGTTGGTACAACCTACAACCTCTGATTGCTCACTTGAGGACGAAGCAATCTGGACGAGTTAAGCTGCATAGAGAAGTTGGGAAACGTATAGAGAAGGAAATAAAGACTAGAGGAGCATCTGTCATCCCACGTCCTCAAGCTTACGGGGTGTGGAAAGGGTTTGGAGAGGTTGCAGATCGGGAGATTGTATGGCCCCCAATGATCATTGTCGTGAACACTCATCTGGACATGGACAACAATAATAAGGTGGTTCAGCGTTGGCCTTATACTAGTTCCCCAATTTAAATGTTAATTTCTATTTCATATAAAACTGGGGTCTGATTACGTTGTATGCTTACATTCTAAGTTGCTCGGTATGGGAAATTTGAAGCTACTAAACTACTTCGACGGCTATCCTGCTATTAGAGCACGCCATTCCTATGGTCCACAGGGCCACCGGGGGATAAGTGTTCTGATCTTCGAGAGTAGACCAAGTGGCTATTTCGCAGCGGAAAGCCTGCACAATGAGTTCGTCAAGCACGGGTTGGATAAAAAGGCTTGTGCCAGGGGTCGTCCTTTGAGCATTGGGGTATGTGTCAGCTGTATGGTTAACTTGCAACCAAGCAAGATATGGATGACTTCAATCAACACTCCCAAGGTTATCTTCAACCGGAATATGTTTGTATTTTTTGCTATATTTTCATAGTCGGATAGAACTTCAATCCGTGTATACGAAATAAATTTCCAGGCAAAACGATGATCAAGTATGAAATGAGGTCGTACAAGGAGATGGTGGTGAAGGACAATAGTCAACACGCTGCACACCACGACACTGCTAAGGAGTGATATGTGAATCCGCCTGAAGGGAGGGCTGCAGCAGGGACTTATATTTAATATCTTTTGCACTATTGAGTAATCATTATATGTGTGGTTCTCTGAACAATGTTTAATATTTTGTTTTCGCGATGGTCTTGTAAAAAATTATAGACTCATATTACTTAATGTCTGTGAAAATGCTGCCTGTTCTTAGGCATAATATTATAAGGTATGTTTATTTCTTATCCATTTTGCCATTTGGTCGACCACAAGTGAATACAATATATAGCTATTTCAGGAAAACCAGTGACATACATATCTAAAAACAAACAAAGTGTGTCGTCGTATAATAAAAGTGTGTTGAATTGAGATGGAATAAGTGGATGAGTGCGGGAAGGAGACGATCAATTTGGGGAGAAGGCTAACATATTTCGAAAATGTCATAATGTATAGCTTAATTATTAGGGTTAACCAATTAGAATTATGAATTTGGGAGGGAAATTTCCCTCCATTTTATGAAGCGGGTTACTGTTGGGGAGAGAAGTGACACTTTTGCCTTTATTTTTCGGTTATCTAATTTTTTAAGACATTAATTTATGACCATTGGATTGTATATGTAGTTTAAATCGAATGGTTGTAGTAACTCAAGATAGTATCTAATCGAATAGATATTGGGGAATGGGCAAATATGCTATTTTTATAAGCTATTCTTCCAAATTTTTATTTTGCTATTTCTCTTAGCTAGAGAACGCGTTGGTGGTTGAATATTGTCAGCTGGCTGCGAAATCTTGAAGGTATGTGATGGGTAACTGGTTTTATTTGGTTAGCCATTTTGGAATGTATTTTAATATTAACTTCCGATTATACGCAGAGATGATAGTTGATCCTAACTGCCTGGTGGTAGCTGGTCGTTGGATTTGTGGAGAAGATGACACGTGGAAATTCGTTAGTGACCAGACGAGGATGTGTAGAGAAGTGTTTTTGGCAGAAGGATTATTGTTGAGCGAGCTACGGAAAGCTGTTTGCGTGGAATTTGGGGAGGAGGTCAGTGATGAAGGAATGACGTTGAGTTACTGGCCAGAGAGTGTTGCAACAAAAGCTTTGAAGACTCATATACCTCACATGCTGATCACTACAGACGGAGGTGTTAAACGTTTTTGTTAACGTTTTTTGGAAAGTAAGGTGGAGAACTTATATGTTACTTTTATTCTGAATGAAGACAAATATCCATTTATAACGTCATGTAACAATTTGAAAATGAGAAGCAACTGTTTAGATGCGGACTATAGCGATGGAATATTTGGTAGTGGACCCAAGACGACCTCCTCGAAAAAAGAAAAAGATGGTCGTGACCGACCTTCGAGTCTGGTAGATGTGCCCATATGTTTTGAGGAAGAGGGTTTTATAGACGCGGTTGAAGCTGTGGAAGAAATAGAAAGGAGCGCGAGTATGAATCCAATGAGCGGGCCTTCATGGAATCTAGGATATGAAGAGAGCGAAGACAACGATGGTTCTGAAACCTCGTTTGCTATAGAGGAGATGGATGTGCATTCAAGAGGTTATGATAGAGATTTGTGGGAACCTTTTCTGGATGACCAGTACAGAAGGTCTAATGTTGTAGAAGTAATGTGCAATACGTTTTCTGTTTTTGATCATGCTGTAAGGGTTGGTGGAGACCCTAAAGAAGAGAACCATTACAACACCGTGAATCTGAAAACGGGAGGGACATCGCATGATTGTAGTGTGGGTGATGACAACGCTGATAGAACTTCTGGTCAACCACCTACCGATGGTGTAGGTTACCCTCATGTGCATGGAAGTGGCCAGCCGTTGGTCGGCTAGATATTCCTCCACTTAATGAGATAGATGACGAGGAGTTTGATATTTCCCCCCTTTTATGACCACACATCGTACGGTAGTGTTGAGGTCCCCGATTTAGAAATTGATGAAGGGATGAAAAAATCACAGTTGGGAAGACGTACATAAGCAAAGAAGAATGTCAAATTTCACTAGCCATATATGCTATAAGGAATATGTTCCATTTCAAGCAAACATGAACAAGGAATAATTCGTTCGTGGTTAGATGTTCTGATATGAGTTGTGGTTGGAGGATTAATGCTCACAAGATGAAAGAAAATGCATTTTATCAAATAATGAAGGTGTTTTTAGATCATACTTGTAGTACTAAAACAAGGAGCAAGTTTGGGAAGATGGCAACGGCTAAGGTGATTGCACATGTTTACAAGTCCAGTTATGGTGATATTGAAAAAGGTCCAAAGGCTAAGGATCTGCAACAATTGGTGTTGGAAGCTCTGCGTGTTTCAACAACATATTTTAAATGTTGGGGAGCTAAGGAAGCTGCAAATGAAAGTGTGAGGGGGACAAAGGAGGAGGCATATCTGAAATTGGGGGAGTATCTACATATGTTGAAGCTTGCAAATCCAATAACTAGAACTGAAATAGAGACTGAGATTGTTGACGAAGGTAATGAGCGTTTTTGTGTATGTTTCTGGCATTTGGGGCCTCTATTGCTGGGTTTAAGAGGTTGAGAAGAGTACTTGTCGTAGATGGAACACATTTAACTGGGAAATACAAATGTGTTTTACTTACGGCAAGTGGTCAAGATGCGAACTTCCAGGTAAAAAATAAAGGATTGTTTCGTTTGAGTCTTCATTGGCGTTGGTAGTTGTTGTGATATGTAGTTGTTTTATTATTGAGAGGAGTTTTCGTTACAGATTTGGAAATAACTAACTGACTTATGTTCATGGAATGTAGGTGTTTCCTTTGGCATTTTCCGTGGTAAATATTGAGAATGATGAAGCATGGACGTGGTTTCTGACACACGTTAAAGATATACTAGTGGACAATCCAAGTCTAGCCATAACTTCTGATTGTCATAAGTTCATTCTAAAGGCTACGAAAACAGTCTATCCCATGGCCAAACATGGTGCGTGTGTAGTGCATCTTGCCAAGAATGTTGTGGCACGCTACAAGAATAAAAGTCTTGCTATGCTTGTTGTGCAAGCGGCTTGTGTGTACCGACCTGGTAGGTTTAACGACCTTTTTGGGCGAATAAAAGCACATAACCAAGATTGTGGTGAGTATTTGGAGAAGTATGGGTTTCATAATTGGTCAAGAGCATATTTTAAAGCGGAACAATACAATTTAATGACTAGCAACGTTGTAGAGGCGTTGAACAGTGCTCTGAAAAAAAACTGGGAACTCACCTATAACCGAATGGATAATGTTTTTCTAGTCGATGCTTACATGGTGGTTCAGTGCACGGAGGAAAAAAGCAGTGTCGCATGGAGGTTATGTGACTCCAAAGGTTGATAAGCTAGTAGCAAAGAGTTTGGAAACGATCATTGGTACTAAGATTGTGAACATCTCAGATTGGAGTTTTGAAGTTCATGGACTTTTTGGCAACATGCATACTGTCCATCTCAACGACATTATGTGTAGTTGTAGGCGTTATAACAAGTTGAAAATTTCTTGTGGGCATGCCTTGATCGCTGCAAATAGCAAAGGGCTGATGGATGGACCACTGGCTGCAGAACAATACATGACATTAGTATGAACACAAACAAATGAAGGTATTATTCAACCTCATGAAGATCCCAAGGACAATGATATTCCAGATGACATTCGTAAATGTGTAATATTACCGTCTAGGACGAAGAGACCTGCTGGTAGGCGGAAGGTGAACAGGTTTTTTTCGATGGGGAAAATATTTGTGAGAGTTTTTGATATGTTGTGATTTATTATGTTTTGATTGTATGTAGGAGAATAGAAATCATAACAAATGTGGGAGGTGCAAGATGGTGGGGCACAACAAGACAAGTTGTAGAAGTTTGCAGTTTAATATGGAATTAGAAGATCTCTTATTTAGGTGGTGTTGGTTGGGGATCTTGGTCGCCGTTGATTTGTATTTTTTGGTCGCTGGTCTTCTCAAAATAGTAAGTTGTGTTCTAAAGATTAAGGTTCTTTCTATTTATAGAAGGACCCTCAGGAGCAATCGTCCCGGGCTGGGCAAACCGGGACACATTGGTTTCCCAGGCCGGGACTCTTCGGATTATGTCTTCTGCGAGCGATGATCCCAGGCCAGCAGACCGGGATGGGGTACCCGAGACGATATGGATTCTTCTTCCAGGACGAACATTCCCGGGCTGGACAGACCGAGAAGTATCCCGGGACGCTTGTTGCTGGTTGGATTTCTATGATCGTCTCGGTCAGGGCGGACTCTCTGGACCGGGACGGTTACTCCGGGACTCATTGGATTTCAGGGCAGTGAGATTCGTCACGGGCTAGACAGGTCGGGACGTAGGCCGAGACGTAGTTCTGGCGCATATAAAGAGAGTGTCCCGGGCTATGCTAAACCGGGACTGATTGATTCCTTGTCCAAGACTCTTCACTGGAATTGACATGGTGTGGCTCAGTTTGCAAGTGATTCTCCATTCGATTCTCATTTCGTCCTTTCGTTGCTCCACACCTGATAAATGCAAATTCAATGCAATATGACCTAGAAAGACTCTAAATGCAAGCTAAAATCGAATAAAAACGATTGAAAAATAATCCTAAAAACGATAAAAAACACAACATATCAACTCCCCCAAACTTATCATTTGCTTGCCCTCAAGCAAAACAAATTCGAAGTAAAGAGAAGAGGTTTGAAAAACGGAAACCAAGCAGCCAAAAACAAAGGAGAGGGCGTTTTCAATTAAGCACGACAACTTATCTCATCATCCAAGCCAATTCGCAACTTAATACTAAGCTCTGGCAATCCACTCAACCATCCTAAGTTGCTTTATTACATTCATTCATGATGGAGCATGGAACATGATCAAAACATAACACAAGGCTTCGTTTGGTTTGGTAAAAAGGGGACTCCAAGCTAAAGAGAAGGTTCCACACAACATGGGGTTAGTTGTAATGCGATTTCTCTCGCGGAGTGAATAAATTATAGTAAAAGCAAGAAAGAATAAGAGCAATGGGGCAATTCCTATTAAACATCAATCTTAATTCTCAAACCTCAATCTTATTCTACCCACTTTTTTCTTTGAAGTTTACACCATTTTCAATTTTCTCAAGAGATCTTTTATTTTCCTTTGCTCAATGTTGGTTTTTTTTTATCTTTAGCAACTATCTACCCAAGGCAATTCCCTTTTGATCTTTGAATTCCTTTTCTTTACAAAACTTTGTTCTTGGGGTAGTGCTCTTTTTTCATACCATGAGCCAAAACTAAATCATTTTCTGTCTATCTCCTTGAGTTTCTTTTTCATTCCTTTTTTCAAACTTTACTTCTTTTCAAGCAATTCATCATCAAGGCAAGAACCACTTAAGCTACCCTTGAACCGAAATATATCAATTCCTAGATATACCCAAGTGCTTTTTCATTTCGTTCCATGCCTATTCTTCTTATCTACCCGGATTGATGCTTCTAAAATGCCGCTCAAAATCTTGCAAGATTTTACAAAATTATCAACACTAAAACTAAGTAGTGAACTCACAAGTGTTTAGGCCGAGGTAGTAGCGGGTGAGAGGTAATCGTCCTTAAGATAAAAACGACCAAGCCAGGCTAAAGGTGTTTTGGTTTTATTGTCCAAACTCGTACTTGAAAATATTAGAAGCCACAAAATACAAGTGAAATAGAATGATCATGCTAATTAATAAGTTCAAATTAAAACTCCAATAATCGTGAAAGAAACCTTAGTCTAGCGAGTTTCAATACAAGAGACAAAGCTTTTCTAAGCATCATGGCCTACGGCTTAGACTTCAAGATGTTTCGAGGCTACTCAAATCGAGATCGATGGCCTAAGTTTTCAAACGCATTGGTTTCCTTTTGAAAAACGAATTCCTAAACTACATGAGACTCGATTATGCACAAAACTAAAAAATTTGGATTTTTCGGATGGGAGCTAGAATAAAATTTTGGATTTTCGGATGGGAGCAAAAATAAAACAAAAGAGAAATACTAGATGATAAGAATAAACAAAATAGCAAACAAGGTTAGTCCAAAAGAGGGTTGTCTCCCCCAAACTTAAATGACACCGTCTCGGTGTATCCAAATTTAAGAAAAAGAAACCGAAAAGACAAAAACAAAAGTCTACAAATGAAATTGGAAAACATGAAAGCAACCAAATGTGAAGCAATACCTACATGCAGTAGGCGTAAGGATCGAAGTCGTCATCGGAATCAAATGAGGGGAGCTCGTTGTCGGATGTGTAAGCCGGTGCAGCTGGGATAGGTCGGCGGCGTCGCATCTCAATGTGGGAGAGTGAGGTGGAGATTACTCGAGAGCCTCGTATGTGGTGTTGGTGTGCCTGGTGTAGGTGAGCACTAGGTCAGCTCTGCTACTACTCTCTCCCGTGGTCTTGCACAACAACATGCTAGCCATTTGCTTGAACCACTCATCATAGCTCTTTAGCTTGTTCTTCACCGCTTGCCTGAATTTCTTTTCCTTGCTCAACCTCTTTTTCACCGCTTTAACCGTGTTCTGCATGGAGTGATCCAGGTACTTGAGCCAACTGAGTTTCCTGTTGTTTGCCAAAACCAACTCCCTAACCAATTCGGGCTTAGAAGAAACCTCCAAAGGTGCGCTAAAGTACCGAACGCTACCAAATACCTCGCGCGGAGGACTCGCTTCATAGTCATGAAGCGGCTAATCATCATCCTCGGGTGTGGGGAACCAGGAGCATCTTTGGAGGGAACTGGATCACTGCGCTGACCGCCTGTACGAGGAGTAGGCTGCACTAAGTCACCCGCTGCAACGGTGAAAGTGATGCGGTCGGCCGACTCACTCAGGTACGTGAGTCGGTGCTCGGGTAGTGTTGTGAACCTCGCGACTAGACTGTCATCCAGAAACTGATACAGAGATCGCCCCTTGAAAAGAACACCATCCAGATAACGACATCGGCAAAGATGAGTGAAGTTCAAGAACCGAGGACCAACAATCTCGATATCCAAAGTCGATCCCACATGCTTGAGGTTGGAGATGATCCAACCCCCTATCGAAAGCTGAGGTTCCTTGTCCTTGCAGTAGAAGAGATGGTCTTGAGACTCTAACAGCTCATGGCAGAATACGAAAACCATGCTCGGTCGCAACTCATCCAGCTTCGCAAATAAAGTTAAATCCATCTGCTCCGCTCGGATAAGAGGTCCAAGACCCAACCTCAAAGGCTCATCTCCGTGCTATAAATCTCCCCCGTCTCCTTTCTGGCCACAATGGTGTT